>VWPU01000912.1:0-109805 GCA_013398955.1 Callaeas wilsoni
GCTCCCCCGCGCTCCCCCGCGCTGCCCCGCGCTCCCCCGCGCTCTCCGGCGCTCCCCGGCGCTGCCCCGCGCTCCCCGGCTCTCCCCCGCGCTCCCGCCGCGCCGCCAGCAGCCCGCGCACACCGTGGGAAGCAGCGCAAAGACTGACGTCCCGAACATCCTGCCTATAGGATCCGAGCCGCCAGCCGAGCCCCGCTTTCCCCCTTTACTTTAAATCCGGCTGGCGAGGGCGGGCACCGAACGCGGGAGAGATTGGCAATGCAGCGTGGCAGCAACTCCCGAAAGTTCTTGCTTTCCGTAACTCCCTGCTTTCGGACTCGGAGCTGCCGTGCAGACCTGAAGCTGGGAGTTTAACGAGCCCCGTTTGCGAAAATGCCTGCCGCTTGCTGGTCTTTGAATTTGATAATTTGCCTTCCAGAGCTGAGGACTACTTAACGGCAGGACAAATCAAGGAGGAAAAGGCAAGTTTCACAATTCAAACAATGCTAAAACATGTTCTCCTTTCACCTTACGGAAACAAGACTGTGGAGAAAGCTGCAGGTGCATTTTGGTTTGGTCATTGACAATATGTGTCACAAAGTAATATGACTTTTAAATTCTTCTGACTGTTTAAAGCCAGCAAGGAGCAGCAAAATAAAGCAAGAAATTAATTTGAGGAAATTGAGGACTTTCAAAGAAGAAAGCTGTTTTCTAAGAAGAGCAAAGTAAGACGATGGCATCTGGAGAGTGCCTTCTGCTAGACCTAGAAACAGATAACTTAATTTTCTATAACATCTCTGTCAACCAGAGTGCAAACTTCTCCCTCCCTGAGGAAGACTGGTTTTACCCAGCGTTCCTCTACGCCATCCCCACGATCTATGGGATCATCATTCTGATAGGCCTTATTGGCAATATCACTTTGATTAAGATCTTCTGTACTGTGAAATCCATGCGAAATGTCCCTAATTTGTTCATTTCCAGTTTGGCTCTGGGAGACCTGCTGCTTTTAGTGACTTGTGTGCCTGTGGATGCCAGCAGGTACCTTGCTGACGAGTGGCTGTTCGGCAGAACTGGATGCAAACTTATCCCCTTCATACAGCTCACCTCTGTAGGGGTGTCAGTCTTTACTCTCACTGCTCTCTCAGCTGACAGGTAAGCTTGGCTGCTGTTGCATTGAAAAGAGGGCTGCATAATTATGATGCCATAAAATGCACAATTATAAATCTGTATTTTCAGGTAAAATGTTTATTTTTAATGTAATGAGGGAAGAAGAACCAGCTCAGGTAATTTCTGGTGGTTATTAGCATACAACTTGAGGAGGGTGCAGACTGAACACAGGATACTTTTTCTAAACTAAATGTTTGTGCAATTTAGCTAATGGTCTACGTTAATTCAAATAGAGACAAGAGCAGATCAAGCTAAAGACCAGAGAGAAAATACCATTAATGAAGCTCTGCTATAAGATAGCATGTTCATATTTGCCAAAAAGATAATTCATCTATACTTCATGAAATGTGAAGGCACTGGAGCAGCAATTTATAGTGCAGTGAGAATCAGTTCTTTCTAGTGGCTTGCTTCCTTAAAGTTAATAATGTGTGAGGCAATATTTCGTAAAATATTTTCCAAATATTCAAATGAGTTTGCCTGAAGCCAGGAATCGCATTTTGCCATAGCCAGTGTATTTCCCTTGGTTAAATGGTTTTCCCCTTATCCAATCAAAACTGATCTGTGCTGTTGCTTCAGAAACTTCATCTTCCAATAATGCTTAGTAAAAAATAATGTGTAGTAAATATGCTAGTTTATTTTCTGGATGCTTCCGAAAGAGATTAAGGAATACATTGTCACCATGCTGAAGTGACACAGAAGTACTGAGTGAAAAATTACTTCAGTTTTGTTTTGATCAAAAAAGACATGAAGATTGTATCCTTGCCCACAAATAAGTGAAATTAGGTTTGCTTTGGGTAGTCTCTTGCATGCCACTGTCTCTTACTAAGCTGCTTTAAAACATCAGAACTTTTGTTCAGATCTCAATGTAGTTCACACACATATTTCAATATACTTTTTGCAGTCTTAACGAAAGCAGATAACTCCTTAGTGTTTCAAAGACAGAATGGTCAATATGTCTGTCCACTCCTCTGTGCTGAGATATACAAAAATAGCACTGTCTGTCCCAGTAGCAGATGACAAACAGACCTATGTGTAGATAAAAGTCTTAAAGCAATATGCTTTCAAGTGCTGTGAAGATAGGAAAACTGCACTAGTGAAGGACCACATGCACTTCTACTCCTGAGTTTGATGTGGTGTCCGGATCCCACCTGACTGGTCTGAAGAAAATGTTGGGAAAACAATAAGTATCTCTCCAGGAAAGTACCTCTTTCCAAAGCTGTAATGTAAGTTGTTTTAAGGAGTGTAAGAAAAAGAAAAATGCATTGTAAAGACGATTGTTAGAGATATTGCTATTTGATCACATACTACATAAAGTAAACATTGCAAATGCTTTTACTGAACAGCACATCAATAGCACTTTTTGCCTGAAGTGATAGAACAGAACAGAAAACAGCAGCTGTGCCAAGGTTGGGGTTTGGTGACTTCAAGTTCTGAACTTCAGCTTTATCAGGAACCTATTAACCATCATGCTGTACTGGTGATCAAATGTTCCCATTTCCAAGGGATCATTTTACCCTCTTCTAATGCATCTGTGGTCCACTGCAGAAGGAGATAATAATGAAACTTGTGACTGTGTTAGGTCTATGAATCTAATATGCTGTGCATTGAAACACAAGTGTCTCTTATCTGTTAAGTTTGCTGAAGTTTTTATTTTGATAAATTAACAGCAGTGCTGGGTTAATTTTGTTACAAAATAATACAGTCTGTATTTTGTCAGCTCACAGGCCATTAGCCTATTTCCTTAAAGCTGTCACCCTGAACTCCAGACCCCAGTATTAATCATGTCAGAACCATTAGGGAAATAACCTTAAAATGTAAAGGGAAAGCTTCCAAAATGTGAGTTGAATGGGAACCAGCATGGTGAAGCCTGTTGGGGGCTGTGGAGGGTCTGGAAGCCCAACACCCTGCTGCAGGTGAGATGCTGAGCCTGGCACATGGGGTGGTTTCATAGACACCCATTTCTGATGACAGACATGGCACTGCATGAAGGGAAACAGAAGAAAGGGGCGTGGTGGTGAGATGATTAATGTCCAGTGATGTGAACCCTACCCGAGATGCTCACATGAGGCATGTGAATGTCCCTGTTCTCATTAATCAAAGCCATAGACCATGTGAGAGAAAAGCCTCCTAAACCTCCTGCTCTGAACAGCATTACATGGCACTGTCTCCAAGGAAAGGGAGACTTGTCAGTGTACTACAGACCTTTTGTCTATAATTCATCATCTGCAAAAAATTATCATAAAACCCTCTTGGTTTCAGCATCCTTCCATTGACAAAAGCAAGTGGAAACAACTGCTGGCATTACTGAACATATCATGGTGATGCCTAGAGAGACATCACAGGGAACAGAAGTCTGATGTGTAAAGAAAAGCATTGGAGTGTGATACAAGAGGGTCATTTCCAGAGACATGACCATTGAAACACAAGGTGAAAGGCAGTGAGTGGGTAGGTGTGATGGGCAGGTTGAGTATGTGAGAGTGTGTGAGACACTTATGCTACATTACAGCAATGGTACAAATCATCCTGGCTGCATTGGATGACCTTCTGAAAACAAGGGACCCAGTTTTAGTAGGTTTTTGCACTCACATCATCACTGTGTAAGTATATGCCTTCCTGAGGTATACTTTCATTCTTTCCATTTCCACTTTCCCCTGTGTTAGGAATCTCTCATATGCCAGTGACTGCAAACACTTGGCTGAGTGCCAGCCTCCAGCACAGAGCACCTAGAGCTGCTCAGTGGTTTGACCCGCTGGAATGAGGGGTTGCCCAGAGGATTGACTGTTCACTTGCAAACTTCTCAAGGAGAAACAGAGGGACAAACTGCTGACCTCAGCTTTTCCTGCAGTGGGAGCCTCCCAGCCTGCAAGTGCTCTGTGTATGTATGGACACACCTGAGCACGCCTGCACAGGTTTGAGCAGCAAGGAACAGCCAGAGGGTCCCTGGGTGCTTAGGATGGCTCTGTGTACAATCATGAGATTTCCTTCGGATTTCATCATTATTTCAGACAATATGTAAGAAAGAGCAGAAAAGAGTTAACAATATTAGAAATGTATTTCCTCTGGGACCACTCCACGGGCTGCACAGTGCTTGCATCTGTCTGGCTGCGTTTGCAGGAGCAGTGGGAGCTGTCAGATGACACCTGTTTTCCTGCAAGTGTGTCAAATTTTCAGAGCAGGCAGGAGAGGGTTAAGGCATGTGCTGTGCTTACAGCCACCTTCCATGAGTGATAAGGCGCCAGTGCTGAGTATACAAGAGCAAGGAAACAAACAGCCCATTCGTGTGTGCGTGATGTTTGTGTGTTTTAGAAAGACTGTAAATGAGGTTGGTAGGGGAGGGACATCTGTCTGCCCTGCTGCTCTGCACTGTCGAGGCAGTGGTTTCTTCAGCTACTGCTCAGTTTATCCCAGAAAAACGAGAGTTTGGGTTCTGCTCTCCTCCTCCTTCACCTCCTCCTCAGTGCAAGGATAAGGGGTACAGAGGCACCCGTGAGAGCAGTGACACCTGGGCTTCTAGCCCAGGCAGAAAAGCCAAGGCTGCCTCAGCAAGGGACAGGAGGAAAGTAAGGAAAATCTTTGCACAGCAAGAGGAAAAGCAACTATTTAATTGCCCATGTCATGGGAGACATCTTTATTTAATTGACTTTCTCCTGCGACTGACAGAGTTTATACATTTGCATTTGAATTAACCAGGCTGTCAAGCATTGATCATCGTTCCCCACTGTCAGGCTGACACCGTAAAAGATCGAAATGCCCTGGTGCTCATGCAGCGAAACCTTCCTGAAGCAATGCTGTTTTTACAAGCACACAGCAGAGTAAGTGTAAAATGTAATTGGAGTTTACCAGCAGCATCTTTACTTTAAGCACCTTGGCTTATGTGGATTCTAGTACTGGAGAAGCGCAGCAGTGCCTGCCAGCCGGAGCTGGCTGCAGTCCCGTGGTGGGAGGGACAGCGCAGTGGGATATGTGGAGTGACATTACACAGGAGATTAGGTGGCTTACGCTGCTAAGACCAGCTGCAGACAGCAGGATTGCAGTCATGTGGGACACCTGAAATGAGGATGTTAGCTTTGGAAATGTTGACCTCAGTGCCTTGGGTGAAGGGATGGATGCAGGAATGCTGCAGGGCTTCCAGCTCTGCTGGGTCCTTTGGAATGCATCGGGAACACAACTTTTGATGTTCCTCTGAACTCATATGACAGTTTGTTTATCTAAGAAATAAAACTTTCAAACAACACTCCTAAAAAAAGCAGCGGTGCAAGGAAAGAAACAAATCCAGAATTTCTACAAATACACATTTAAACATGCAAAAGTCTTTGTTTAGTGGACTCATCTCTTCTGTGATTTAGATGTCTCCAGCCCCTACTATTAATATTACCTACAGTACTACAGGAGTTGTAATATCTGTGTGCTAGTTCATTTATTTTACTTTATAATCACTGGTTTATATCTCCACTAGAGGACTGAGGGAAGCATGCCACCCTAATAAAAAGCTATGAAAAGTCAACCCAGATTTCCACTGAGTTGATTTACATAATGACACTTTTTTTTTTAATACCATCAATTGTAAAGTGCCAAGTCCACCGTGGTTGTGAATATATTCTGGGCATTCTAGTCACAGTACTCAGGTCACTAAGGCACTATTCTAGATCATTTTACTTGTGCTGTAATTTACTGTGCAGCCCCAGGAAGGTTTGAGGGGGTGGCAGAGAAAGCCACTCTGAACTACCAAGACAGCCTCCAACTCAGTCAATGCAAGTCAGAAGAATGATACCCCACGTGGAGAGTCTGGGTCCACTGATGTGATGATTTCAGCCAAAACATTGGTCCTCCCAAGGCAGGGAAGAAAACTGGAGGGACTTTCACACTGAAGTCCCTCACACTGAAGCACCAGGCAGCCCCATCTCCACCCTTGCCACTGGCACAGTGTCTGTGCTGCTGCCCTTCACGTGCTGGTGGATGCAGGGTGATATATGCATATCTCCTTCAGCTGATGTACAAGAGTCTTAGATCCTGGTTGCTGGCCACTGTGTCAATATAATATAAACACTCTTTACACCCTTAGTTTTAGCTCTCATTTCCTCAGCCCCTGAATCCATCTGCACCAAGAGCAACTGATCAAACAGCACAAACTTTCTGAATATCTTGATTAACCAGAGCAGATGGCCAAAACACAATAGATGCACTTCTACAACCAGGAAGATTAGAGCTCCCATTTATAGCAGTGAGACTGGTACGGAAATCTGAGTTTAGAGTCAGTGCTAATGTGCTGGAGACTGTCAATATTTAAGCAATCAAAAGGCAGAAAAGTCAGATTACCTATTGTTTACATTTCAGGAAAACCTAAAACCCCCAATCAGTTGTCATGGTCTCATAGTACGTGGTGCTGTACACGCTCTTATTAAGGAGAGCAACTGGCTGGGGGGAATTTGCTGGCTGCGTGTCCCAGCAGTGGGCTGGGATTTCACCATCGCTGCAGGGAGGCGAGCTTACGGTGGACCGATCAGTTCATATCTTACTATTTGATGTTCAGATGTAGACAACAGCCTGGCTGAGAAGAGTAGGAGGGAGCTGAGCTGAAAAAGTAGAAGCTAGTACAACCATGCGGTGAAGCGTCCAGTAACTGCTTTGCTCAGAGACAACCCTTGCAATAACCTGTTTTCCTTTATTTTGGAAAGAGACTTCACCACTGTCCCTATGGAGTCCCCTCACCTTGTTTTTCAGCAGTTTGACACCCAGGTGCCCACCTTACCCCATGCAATCTAGGACACCATGGGCCATGAGCTCCTGCCCATAGCAGGCTCTGCAGTCCCCTCGCACAGTGTCTGCTGTGTAGGATCTCGGGCAGAGCAAGGGCTTTCGATATCCCTGTGCCATGGGGCAGAAAACGGGGACAGTCCATGGGCCCCTCACAGTGCTGAGGCCCCTGAAGGCAGCCTAGCAGCAAGCCAGTTGCTGTGCTGTAGAGAAAAGCAGAAAGCTTGATGCCTTGCAGAAACTCCCCTCCTGATGCCAGGCTAGTGATCAGTTTAATTGGACTGCAGAAAACTGTGGAGTGTCAAAGGGAGAAGCACTGTCAGGGCTCTGCCCGTGCTGTCCTCACTTGCCCTCTGGCCACAGTCAGTCCCTGCAGCTCTCTGGGAAGGCAGGACAGGAAACAGTACCATGACATCCTGAGAGAAAAAAATGTTTCTTCACACCTTCAGGCAACCCTGAAGCATGAGATTGAGACATGAATGTTCGAATCACCTGGGAGAACCAGAGATGTGGGTGCAGGACTAGGAGATACTGCACTAGCCAGCAACTCAGCAGTATTTCTTGCCCACACCTGTGCACAGAGGCTACTGAATATCTCATAGGATTTGGATTAAAACAAATCTTTCCAGCGACATGAGGCTGCTTTCTGACTCTTCAGACTATACACGTATATATATATATCACCCTGCTCCCTCTTGTGTGTCTGGTGCTCTTTTACCCTCTCTGCTTAGAACTTATGTCATATTTCAAATTGAAATTCATCTGACCTCTAACCACTGCATAATAACCTAACTCACAGCAAACCTGAAAGGCTGAGAGAGTTGGAGTTGTTTAGTGTGGAGAAGAGAAGGTTCTGGGGACACCTTATTACAGACTTTCAATACTTAAAGGGGTTTATAAGAAAGACAGAGAGGGACTTTTTACCAAGGCCTGTAATGGACAAGGGGAAATGATTTTAAGCTGAAAGACAGTGGGTTTAATTTAGACATAAGGAAGAAATTTTTTATGAGGAGGGTTGTGAGGCACTGGAGGGAGCTCACCCAGAGAAGTGGTGGATACCCCACCACAAAGTGTTCAAGGCCAGGTTGGGTGGGTCTTTGAGCAGCCTGACTTAGATGAAGATGTCCTTGCTTATTGCAGGGGGGCTGGGCTTGTTGATCCTTTAAAGGTCCCCTCCTAACCAAGCTATTCTATGGCTCTGTGATTAGAGCAGTCAAGGATAGCAGTAGATTGTTCAGCCCCTACATGCTGCTGAAGGTTCATACAGTGGTGATGATCTCTTATGACACCTATGTTTACTGAAGCCACAGAAATGACTTAAGCATCATATAACTGGCTTAGCTTTATATTGAATTACACTAAAGCCATGACACGATGAGAATCCCACCGGATATCTCATTTTGTGGCATGCAGAAGAGTCGCTCTAATGTCTTCTCTTGTCTCTTCTTTCCTTAACAGAGCACTAACTTTTTTGCATCTCCTGCTCACTTGGCTCCTGTATATACTACTTTACACATAACTGAGTTAAAATGGTTTCTTTTAGTCTATGGCCATTTACTCCAATGACTCTACAACATTCTCAGTCTGGTTAGCCACGGTGTCATCTGCAAACCTTTCCAGCAAAGGTTTTATAGCCTGCTCAAGGCAGCTGATATGCAAAATAAATAGCACTGCAGCTAGAGCAAGTTCCCAGGACCCACACTACAAATGGTTCCACACTCTGCTTTTTACCACCATGCTTGATGCCCTGCTAGGGAAGCGTGGGGCTCAGGGTCCCCACCTGGAACCTCCCCTTCCCAGGCCAGGAGTCCTAGTTTTAACCCTTGTCCTGTGGCAGTGGGACAGGGATTGCATGGATAGGAGAGGGAGGGAGGACCACACTGGTTCACGTGTGCATATCTACATGCCCGGTCACCCGAGCCAACGTGCCCATGAAAGCTGCGGCTCCTCTGTACACCAGCATGGCCCACATCCTATTTACATCCCCTATCATGTTGTGACAAGATTAAAAAACCCTGACATCTGCTGTGTGTTAAACAAGATAGACTTATATTAATTATCACCTGTTAGCAGGATTAACCTATCTCTTATTCCCTCTACAACTGGCCTTGGGAGCCCAAATATTTGCAATTTTCTTGGTCACACCATCCAGTTTTTTTGAACCTCACATCTTTGAAGCCAGTTCTCCACTTCAGAGGAAATCCACCACTTTTTCAAGAATTGTAAAAAAATTAACACCAGTTGTTCCTCAGCTGGTTCCTTTAGTACTCCTAGGTGTAAATTATTCAGGCCTGCTGGTGTGAAATTAGTTTGTGTTAGCAGATGTTGGCTCATGTCTTCTTTAATACAGCTCACAAGTTTTCTGCTACGTCTGTAGTACTGCACACACAGTATAGTACCACATACATCTCCTACTCATTTGGTCCTGAAGATGAGTATCGGGTTACTTTTGGGTCCTTTGTCTTGTCAGTGTTCATATCGTCACCATTTATGTGTATGCCTGACTTACTGATTTTTTAATCCTGCTGTATTTAAAAATGCACATTTGTCTGTTACAGAGTGACCTTTGATAATTTGTTGGCTCCTTCAGCTTCCCTTATCAGTCACCAACATTTTAAAACTCTGATATTTGCTGTCATTTACTTTTGCTTTTTTTCCCATCTGTTGCATATTGATCTTTTTAATTACTACTTTGAGGTTTTAGCATGACTCCTCCTTTTCTGTTATCCAGGGCAGCTTTTTGCCCTGCTTTTTTCATGGCAAGGTGGGAGACACCAGGGAGCAGGCTGGAAGTCAGTGACTGATCTAAGGTTAGTGTTGCCCCTTTACATTTGTATTCTCAGTCAGTTGATTTGAAAGCTGCTTTTAACTTTAGGAAATCTGCTTCTCTAAAGTTAACAGAATCATAGAATCCTAGAGTGGTTTGGGTTGGAAGAGACCTTAATGATCATCTACTTCCAAGCCCCCAGAAGTGGGCAGGAACACCTCCCAGTAGACCAGGTTGCCCAAAGCCTTATCCAACCTGGCCTTGGTTCTAAATATATATAGCTTTTTATTCTATTTCCACAAAATTAATATAAGCACACCACAGCTGCTATAGCTTATGGAAGTGCTAATTTTTAGGTCAATGATGAGCTCTTCTTTCTCTGTCAAAACAAGGTACAATATTGATTTATTGTACATCACAGGCAGGCCTTATTGTGTTGAGAAACTGCCATTTTTAGAAACTCTAATGAATTTCTATAACTGGCTCTGTGGGATATCCAGAAGTTATGCCACCTGCTTAGATTACTCAGTGATGCTGTCTTTATGCACCAAAGGTGGTGCTTTCAGGAGAAATAAGGCAGATTCTCTAGTGAAATGAGGGGTCCATGGCTGAGGCCCCGGCTTTAGCTGCCCTGGTCAGAGTTCAATCGTCAGACATACAGATCCCCTACTCGCAGGCTCTTGACATCCCTGGAGACTTGGGCTGAGGCAGCAAAGCCTTGGATGGAAAGCATCCCTTAGGCTTGCTCCTTCTCATGCCTGGTGGCCCCGGTGCCAGCACCAGTTGTCCCAGCTCCACTCCAGAGGCTCACCACATTGCAGCCCCAACACCAGCATGTGTTCTGGTGCCACGTGGCACGAGCAGGCACATGTACCCAGCCACTGAGCACACAGAAATGTGTGCAGAGCTTAGCTGGTGCTGTGGAGCTGTGTTGGGAGCTCACTGGTTTTGAAGTTGAAGAATGTTTCCGAACCGTATCCTGGGGGGCATCAGGCCCAGCATCGCCAGCCGGGCAAGGGAGGGGATTGTCTTGCTGTGTTCTGCACTGGGGTGGCCTCACCTCATGTGCTGGGGGCAGTTCTGGGCACCACAATGTAAAAAATACCATTAAACCATCACAGAGCATCCAGGGGAGGGCCATGAGGATGGTGAAGGGCCTTGAGGGGAAGCCGTATAAGGAGCAGCAGAGGGCTCTTGATCTGTTCTGCCGGGAGGAGACTGAGGGGAGACCTCATTGCAGTTACAACTTCCTCATGAGGGGAAAAGGAGGGGCAGGCACTGATCTCTTCTCTCTAGTGACCAGTGACAGGACCCGAGGAAATGGCCTGAAGTTTGTGTCAGGGGAGGTTTAGGTTGGATATTAGAAAAAGGTTCTTCACCCAGAGGTGAAGGGGAATTGGGAAATGGAACAGGCTCCCCAGGGAAGTGGTCACAGCACTGAGCCTGACAGAGCTCAAGAAGCGTTTGGACAATGCCCTTAGACACAAAGTGTGACTCTTGGGGTGTCCTGTGCAGGGCCAGGAGTTGGACTCAGTGACCCTTGTGAGTCCTTTCCAACTCAGCACATTCTATGGTTCTGTAAATGAATGGGTCCGACCCCTGCTTCAGACAGCAGGTCTCACATCTGTTCTCAATGAACTGCGAAGCTGGCTCCACTGAAATCTTACACTTGGCATCGAGCTGAAGATCACTTTCTGTGAATCAATACTCTGGGTGCAAGGGGTTTTTTCTGATAAGAAAAGCATCATCCATGGGACTCACACTATTTCCTGCAGTAATTTTTTAATCCATTGTTTTTCATATGTATAGTTAATTTCTGAAATATTTTAGGCTGTGGATGGTTATAATTAGGAATAACACATTCATTATGAAATTATTAGCATTTAAGCTCTCCTTCGCCACTATGTAGTGCAGTTCAGTGGTCTCTAAAACAGTCTGTCTCAATTCTGAATTTAGGCATTCCTGGTCTGAAATTCTGAATTGTCTATATTCTAGGATAATGTAGCAGTATGCAGGTATACAGATTGAATTTTGAACATATGCTTTAAATGTAAGAACTATGCCACTTCCATCAATGCCTCCTTTTTCTTTTCATTTAAATGTTAAGTTAATAAAAAGAGAAAGTAGGCAGTACTTGCCAATGTATTTAAGATTTGCCCATTAGAGATGTCTTTGTGCCCATATGCAATTTACTAAAGATTTTAATAACAGATGTTCACTCAAGAATCATGCATAATAATGATAATCTTAACTAAGTATGCAGAAAGCAGATAGGTTGTCGGAATGTGTTGATGGGTTAGACAGTCTAGCAATTTCGTGGATTTACTGAATTGTCTTCAGAGCTATAAATATTCATAACATCCATGGTGGAAACAATAAAGAAAGTTTGTGGCATTGCATTTGTCATAAATTTCTTGGGATATTTAATAAGACTCTTTTCTTGCTTTCCAGGTGGAGCCTCACACTCAACAGGGCTCCATCTTCTTCATTTATGTAGTTTTTCCATAGCATCAACATTTTCTCTGTTGCCTGAGGCTTTTTTGCATCGTAATTGAGCCAGTCCTTCATATTATGTGGGCAAAACAATAATGTGATGCTAGCAGAACATAATTACAAAATCTTAATGAAAGGATTTTTGTTCAGTCTGTTCTCGGGCCAGGACCAGACCAATGTGCACACATTAACCTTACAAATGGGAACAGATGATTGGGGATCAGAGGGACTGCAAATTGCAATTTTCTCACTATATCAGTTACAAGTGGGAACAGAAGAAGCATGGGGGACGTGCTGACTGAGAGGCAATTCTTCCATCATTGCCACAGGAAGTCATGGCAATTTCAGGAGCTCGTTTTCTAGAACTGGGAAGAACTGAGTGTTTTCACTTCTCAGCAATTTACACAACTGTTTCTGTAAGACATCAGTGCATTCCAGCCAGTCCCTGCTTTTTTATTTAAACTTGAGATTCAAATTAGCTCAACTTCTCAAAATGGAGCTCAGTTTAAACAGATTCAAAACTTTGTAAGTGGATTTCTCACTTCAGAGAGAAAACAGAAAGTGGCAGTATGGCACATCTTTTCACCAGCCTGATGCAGTCTAAACAGTGGGGCTGGTAATGAAGCAACGGTAGGCAAGGCTTCTGAAATCTTGTTTGAACAGATTTTAACACACTTGATTTTTAAACCATTATACAAATTCAGGAGTAGGGCACAGGATCTTTTTTGTGTAAATGGTGTAGGATGTAGTAACAGATGATACTGTTTGGAGAAAGCTTTCCTTGACACTTAAGTACTCCAGACTGATTTTGGAGGGGCAGTGTCCCTTTTTTCTCTGGAGGAATGACAGGCAGGCCTTTTTTTCCTCTTTTATTTCTGGCAAGTGTGAGGTTAAGCTCACACATAACGTGGGCTTGGAAGGACTGAGACAGAAAAGGGCAGTACTCTGTGGCAGAGCCTCTTTCAGCCATTTTCTCTTCCTACACTCCTGGGTCATCTATATTAGCTTTCCTTGCTGACATAAGGGAAGGGAGAAAGACATTAATACAAAGCAGTCATAGAAGAGGAGAGCAAGCTGAGGCTGCCTATAGCACCAGCTTCTCCACACAGCATGAAGTTACTTCCCTAAAAAAACAAAACCAGAGACTTAGACATAGGGACTTAGACATTTAAATTAATTAAAAATCCCAGAGAAACATCTGATTTTCCTCCCTATGCTTTAGTTGTTCTAATTTCATTTTTGTGACTGTTGTAACAGGCATAAGTAAGTGGATTAAGGTGATAGGAAAAAGCCATGAAGGAAGCACTGAGGCTGCAGTCTTTATGGATAAGGTCCTTTCTTCCCCAGAGAGCAAAACTGCAGCACTTCTAATGCTTAGAAATGTATAGGCAATATGGCTTTGAAGGAAAAGCCTGTTTATGCTTCAGGTGGCGTGTATTTTCTTGGCTCAGCTAAGGAGCACAAAGATGGATAAAATATTTTTGTACCAACAGAGAAACTACTCCTAGGAAACACTGACATCCATTTGGGGCCATATTTTGGTTGGTGTCTTTGGACAGTATATCTGTAACTGTCTTCTTCATGCTACAGCTACTTCTGTGTTTATATTTGAAGCTTTGGGGCCAAGTGCATGGTATTAACCAATGTTTGCATACTCCAAGCTTTAGAGTACATTAAGTGATGCTATCATTAGTTGCATTATTATTAACACAGGGACAATGACACAGTTTTCCTGTTTCCCTGGCATAGAAACCTCAGTGGGAAAAGTATTTACCACAGAAAAACCTTGAGTGTCCCACATTTTAGTGGTTTATGGTCATTTCAGTAGTTCCAGTTGTGAGAAACAATTACTCAATGAGCACGATAGAGATCCTAAGGGATATTTAAAAGACATTTTCAAGGATTCAGTGGAGATGCACATGCTCTGTGGGCTCCTACCAATCCACAGTGAATTTTGGGGATTAGGTTAAAAAGTGATGAGGTGTTCTGGGTTGAAGCCACACAATCACCAGCTTTCTCCCGGAGGCTTGGAGACTGACCTGGATAACAGGGACAGCACCAGACTCACTGTGGCTAGTGTGGGGAGAATTTCCTTGGTGGGGGAAGCCTCACAGTGCCTCATGAATTGCAGTTATATTAAGTGCACTTAGGATAGCCCCATGAGTAATTTCTTTTTGAGGGCTTCTTTGAGTGAGACTGCGAGACAAGGAGCTGACTGGCATCCGTCCTGGCTGGGAAGTCGTTGGCAGCTGCAGTGTACATGGCAAGTTGCTGCTTCTCAAGTGGGACCAGAGCAATTCAAAGATCGAGCAGTAGTAAAGGTCAGCATCTTTTTCATATTTCCAATCAGATCAGCAACCCAGTCATTTTCATCTGGGCTGTCTGGCATGAGTTCTTGACTGTGTCTTTTTTTATTGAACTGAATCTTCAGAAGGCAGAATTTTAAATTTGGCCTTTGTTGCCGTGCATGAATTGTATCTCTGATTTTTAAACTTTTTCCAAAATGTCATTAAAAGCTGATAGGGAAAGGAGTTTAGCTGAAAAGAATATATATATATTTCAAACAATAATTAGAGACTGAATGCACAAGCAGGGGAGGGGATCAGTGCAGGGCCATGTCTGTATCTACTGCAGACCGTTGAACATGCAATGTGACACATACTCTCAGAGCCCATGTTACTACCTGTGTTAAAAATACTGCCGTGGTAAGACCTTTGCATGAAAGCTGAGCTCCATGAGGATCTTCTGAGATGTACAGGTATATTCAGCAATGTCCCCTTCAAAGTGGATTGAAATATTCACATGCTAGATGTTAAATATGGAAAAGTTACATGCCTCAGGCTAACTCATTGAAAAACAAATTGCAGGGGACGTAGCTGTGGAAAGCTTGAAATATTATTTGACATACAAACTGGAAATACACATGCTGAAAAGCAGAATGAGCTGCTACTCAAATATAGTCTACCTTGATGAAGTTCTGAAGAAATGTGAAATAAATTATAAAACCCAGGCTTGACCCTGCCAGGAAAGTGGTGTGGAAAAGTAAAGGAGTGAGGGTATTTCTGAGCCCCACTCAGAAGCCAACCAGGAGGTGCAGCTTTTTCACACGCTGAACACAAGCAACAGAAAATCTAGTGTTGTCTCAGCCCAAGCACCAGCCTGGGGGGCCAATTCCTCATGCATTGCCCCCACCGCCTGTGCCCTTGGCAGGAGCAGCCCCTGCAGCTGCTGTCCCGAGCCCGAGCTGGCGTGGCAGAGTAGAGCTGCTGAAACACCAGCTGGGAGAGACCCACTGGCACATCAGCGAGGTGACTGGGAGTGAGGTTTCTTAGCAGATCACTACTGATCAGTCACACATCCGTACTTGGAGACTAACAGAGATTACTGGAGATTTCTGAATAAATTAACCCACCATCAAGGAAGTCACATAGAGAGTCAGCAAAATAATTTTAGTTGATTGTCAGGCTATTAAGAAAATACCTACCTATGTCTCTGCACCTGAGAACTTAACATTTTCAAAATCCGTTTTCTAGCTTTGTTTCTTCTGTTTTATCTTTCTGTTCTTTCACTCGCATGCTTTGGGTCTACACTGAACACCTTGCAAGCAAAACCTCTCTCAGATCTTCTCTCACATCTGCTGTAGGAGGCTTTAAAAATAAACTAAATGCCTAGTAATCAGTGCCAGCATTCCTAAACATTTCTAATTGTGTTCTGTCCAAATTAAATTGCTTTTAAATGCCATCTCTAACTAAAATGTACTAGTAACTTGAAATGAAGTAATTTTCTGGCTCCCTCAACTCTGTTAATGTTAATAAAAATTAAACATTTTCTCTGTATTCTTTAACTTATCCATGTTCCTGGAAAATAATACTGGAAAATATTCTCTCAGCTGTCTATATTTTGTAAGAAAATCCCTGAAATAAACATGCTAACCTGTCATATTAATAGGCATACAGTAAACATCTGCAGAAAGACCTTTGAATCAACTAAATTTGCTAATACCTTGATATATTATTAATTTCTTTTTGCATTTCTCTTCTTTAAGGCTTACTGAAGACTTTCAGTGAGCTACTGTTTCTGTCAATAATCTATATCTGGTCAATGAGACTATAAATTGAGCTATTTCAACACCACTCCTTTAGTAATCTGCCTAGCACTTCTGTTTTATGACTGCAATAGCCAGAGCATCATATTTGTTTAAGTGCCGTGACCTTCTTTGCCTGAGTTTATGATCTGATGCTGGAAGATTGTGCTTTGTGGTATGACACCACTTAATCCCCAGTTTCAGAATGCAAGTTAAAGAGGTGTTAAGCAAGCCTTAAAAATACTGTATCTGGCCACTGCAGCTGGAATAAAGGGGAGCTGCAGAGCTTGGGGAATAAGTAGTTAAACAGCAAACTACTGAGCACAGTGTTTGTAGTACATGAAAGGAAAAGTCCTCTACACAAGACATCTATATGAAGAAATACCTGCAAATGACAAAATGTTCAGATACAGTCTTTATAAAAATATGTAACTATGTATGTCGTTTTGCATACATCAATATACATGCATATAAATACGTGTGTATATTAGTACACTGGCGCCCTGGCTGGGCCAGGAGAGCTGCAGCTTGTCCAGAGGTGCCCAACACGAGAAGAGGACACTCTGTGGCACTTGTGTGCCTCGCTAGCAGCTCCCTCACCCGTGCGGTGGAAGGCACGGAGCCACGCACACCCGGGGCTTATGAATTGCCCAAGTGTAGCCAGAAATTAATGAGAGAGGCGGCTCCTTCAGCCAGTATTCCAAGAGTTTATTGTAGAAACTCCCTTGAAGGGGTCTGGAAGCAAAGAGACAGAAATTCCAGCCCAGTGGGCTTAAAAGGGGTACAGAGAAGGGGATGGGGATGACATAGCAGTGACGTATAGGAAGAAGGGAGGGCAGGACAGGTCTGGTTACCTTTCCTTAGGAGATACAAGGGGTGTCTGTCCACTGTCAGTCAAACAGACTGAGCCTACATCAGGTCACAGGAATTCAATGGGAGAAGCCATCCTCACAGAGGCGCATCTAACCTTTGGAGCCAGCCCACCAAACCTCTTTGTCTGGGCTCTGTGGCCCCCTGGGCATTCCTGTGGTTGGTTCAGTCACCACAACATGTGTGTGTATCTCAAATACATACAGAGATATGTAGACACATATATACCTATATGGAGAGAAAGTTAGGTATGCTGAGCAGGATGTTGCATATAATCAGAAGTTGAGTGCATGCTTAGCCTGCAAATAAAGCAATTACCCAGTTAAAACCGTGCAGGACTGATGGACTCCTCTTTCAAATGTTGAGCTTTAGGATAGGAGTGGTGGGGTGTCCGTGGAGCCTGGGTTTGTGCTGCCGCGTGGAGGGGCCCGGTGTGCCGCCTGCTCTCGGGCAGGCTGTTAGGCTCACTGCCTCTGCTCCCACCCCAGTGCACAGTTCAGCTGTCCAAAAGAGCCAGGATGCTGGAAGGAGCTTAGAAATGAACTCTGGAGCAGCTCATGGGGATGTACCCTGCCATGCCAAAGAGGGCTGGGACAGCCCTGGAGCCAGGCACACAGCAATCCCCAGGGAGCAGACAGTGACCAAGAAGCAGCCAAATGCACCGTGGGCAGTGAGGCAGATCCTGGAAGAAATATCCAGCAGTTTGTAACTGTTACAATAATGACTCTACATGCTAATTTTTGAAACCTGTAGGTACTCCTTCCTAATTATGTTTTTTTTTTCTTCTACTATGTTCCTTAAATGCATCTGTTAGTTGTGGTTTTACTTGTCAAATCCTTCCAGAGCAGGGCTCCAGTATATATGAGCTCTGATATTTTCCATTCCTCTCATTATGCAGACCAATCTCAAATAAGTTTAATTCTTTGATGTTCTTGGATTCTAAAGTACAATTTTCTGAAAGGCTGAAATCATGAAAGACAAGCTTTCAAATCAAAAAACATCTCCATGTATCTAGAATAGCAAGCAATAATGGTGTCTTTTTCTGAAAGAAACTCAGTTAGCAGTCTGGCTACTTAACCCGAATGCGTTGAGCTGGGGAAAACTCTTGCCAGCTACACCACCAAACAGCAATTAAACAGGCAACATGCACTGTGTAGCTTGAGAAAAAATAAGATTTGCAGGAGACCAGTATACTCACAGCTTGAAATGTGTGGCAAAATCCCAGCCCAGTTTCCTTCAACACTACTCTATGAAGGGGTGTAAGCTGCTGTACACTTTTGAAGAGAAGTCTATGACTGCACTTCCTGTCTTAATACTATTTGGACACATATTAATGTCATTAATATAAATTAACGTGTTAATGTCAGGGAGCCCTGTGCTTTGTCGGGTCAATTACAAATTAACTCATAATCAATACACATGAAACTGAATGAACTGATGACAGGTGGCTCTGGTTTAAAATGAGAAATCTGTTGAAAACATTGAAATTTAAAATCCAATCCTGAGTAAAGAATGATTTTGTTTGGGTTTTTATTTCTGAATGGAAGGGAAAAGCAGGAATAGTATGCTCAAATGTTGAGGTCAATAAACTATTTCCTTTTTTTGTTTGTTTTTTTTTTTTTAGGTATAAAGCTATAGTAAGGCCAATGGAGATCCAAGCATCCCATGCACTGATGAAGATTTGTGTGAGAGCTGCTATAATCTGGATTGTATCCATGTTGCTTGCCATCCCTGAAGCAGTGTTTTCAGATCTGCACCCTTTCCATGACAAAGAGACTAATAAAACCTTTATCAGCTGTGCTCCTTACCCTCATTCAGATGGGCTGCATCCCAAAATTCACTCAATGGCGTCATTTCTCATATTTTATATTATTCCCCTATCTGTAATTTCAGTATATTATTATTTTATTGCTAAGAATTTGATCCGGAGTGCTTACAACATCCCTGTGGAAGGAAATGTGCATGTGAGGAAACAGGTAGAGATTTGACTTTCTTCAAAAATCCACATTCTCTATGAATCTGGGAGGAGAGAGGGAATACAAGGAAATTTATACTTTGAAAGACTGTGTCTGTTGTGCTGATTTTAATAGATTAGGTAGGGTAAAAGAATTTAAATGGTTGAAAGAAGCCATGATACAGGGCTAATCAGTTAAAGCATCTCCTCCTGTTTGTAAGTTCAGAGACTTTGGGAGAGTGTTTACCGTGGCAAGCATAGCAGGAGAACCTTGCCACAGCCTAGGAAGGTATTGACTAGGATGCAGGGAAAGAGGCAGAGCTGGATGCAGTGTTTGCAGATTGAAGCAAAGGGGTTAAATGGGAGAAAATCACAACTTCACAACTTCACAAAGTTGCTTTGTTAGAGACAAGACCTTGGATAAAGCCTTGCCTGTTTCTAAGCAGCCTGTTTACCTTGATGTATTTATCTTATTTGCCTTACCTCTTCCTCTCAACTGAGGTGTGCTTGAACCTCAGCTAAACTGACACAAGCCATTCTTAGCTGAGCAATTGTCCACTCAGTTGCACCCAGCTGACACCTCCACCTCAGGCTGACCCAACACAATCATCTTATGTAGCCTTCAGGTGCTGTGCTGAAGCAGTAGGGCTGGAAAGACTTGGGTTTTGCCTGTCAAATGATGTGCAATTCCTGAAATCCTTATCCTTTTTCCCATCTGAATGTGCGTAAATCTTTTCCCCTGCAGGCTATTTCTCTGCCGATTCGATGGCTGTTTTGATTAGTGGCAATAAAGTGAGCAGTACAAGCAGCCCTTTCCCCCTTTCGTTTTGGGGAGAGAGCTCTAAAGAAAGCAAAAGGCCAGGCTGGTCTTGCACCCTCCGTCCATCATTTCCGTCCTGCAGTGCATTCAAGTGTTGCACATCTCCATCTGAGATAACTGGTATCGATTTCTTTATTGCGTTGCTTCCTTTCTTTATAGTGCAGATGTGGCCTCAATAGCCCTATATCAAATTAAGAATACATTTTAAAGGAATATATGGTTTAGCCAAGGAGAGCCCTTTCTCAAAGGATTTAATTTTCAGTCTGCTCTCTGGAGACATTATCACCTGGTACGTGTCAATCCTTCCTGAGCTCAATGGCTGATTTTTAGTCAGTGCCACTAAAGGGGCACGAAATAAAGTCAAAATGGGCTTGTCATGTGTCTCCTGCCTGCTTCCTGCTTGCGGCTGTCCTGAGACTAGATCAGCCTGTGTAAGATGCTCGGTTTCTGATTTACCTGTGTAGCTTGGGAGGGGAGTAAGGATGGGGAAGTGTCCTGGGAGCCTGGCCAGGTGGTGTGGCCACACTGAGGCAGGAGCAAGGGCAACAGGGATGGGGCTAGGAGAAGTTACAGGCCTTTCACATCCTACTTAAATACAAGAAGTTGGATGCGGCTCATTGCCTGGGAGTGTCTGGGGAACATTAGTGGGATTACCACAGAGGAGAACGTTAGGGAGCCCTAAAAAGTCAGCAGTGTTACACTTTCCAATCCTGCAAACTCTGGCTGCACAACCTCTCCCCAAGAGCAGTGCATTTTAGCAGGTTTTTCTGGGCAGCTCTGTCTGTCCTCTCATTTCGGGCAACCTGCTTCACAGCTTTTGTGTTCATTAGGAAGAGAGATGTGTTTTTCAGTGGCTTTGTTATCTTAGTGTGCAGCACTTGTGGACAAAACACAAGGTATGGTTTACCTCAGCTCCCATTGGTTGAGCAATACCTTTGGGTTGACTCCAAGCCTGTAGAAGTAAGTAAAACAAAAGTGTGGCTGGTCTGCATGAAGGTTATGCTGCGTGCTAGCTGGCTTTGTGAAAGCACCTTTCCCTGACAAAGCTCAGATTATGTGAGAGGTGGTCATCCATCTATTCACCACTTGTAGCTCTCTCCTGGTGGCTCCAGTGGTTTCAGCTGAAGGGTCCACCTCACTGCTGCCTTGGTGTTTCTCCAAGTACAGAATATCCTCTCTCTGTTTCTCCATCTCCTTCAGACTCTCAGTTCTGCACTCGGTCTCAAAGGGCTGTGAGCTGTTGACAGCACTTTTGTGTACATACACCACATGGCCCCATGGCAGAATGTCCTGCCTGTGAGCTCTGTGAAATATGCCAGACTCCTACACGATAATTAATTATAATAATAGTAATAATAATAAGGTAATATATTAAAATTACATATGATTGTATATATTATGTGTGGATAACTAATGCAGATTGTCCACACTTTTGTTGCCCGAGCTGGGATTTTGCAAAGTGACAAGCCTTTGGAATTTAATCTCTAAACAGGAAAGGAAAGACTACTTCTTATGTAATAAATTTTCAGAATTATTTGTTTATGAGGGAAGGGGGTTGAGGAGAGACAAGGAGATTTCCCTGCTCTGGATGTGCCACTTGTCATATGTTAGCCAGAAAGCTGCAGCACTGGCAAAAATAGTCATCCCCTAGTCTGAGCTGGGAAAAGCAGCTAATCTGTGTTTCTCCTTCTTCATCCAGATTGAGTCTCGTAAGCGCCTGGCCAGGACCGTGCTGGTCTTCGTGTGCCTCTTTGCCTTCTGCTGGCTGCCCACTCACATCATCTACTTATACCGGTCCTACCACTACTCCGAGGTGGACACCTCAGTGCTGCATTTCATTGCCAGCATCTGTGCTCGGATCCTGGCGTTCACTAACTCTTGTGTCAACCCCTTTGCTCTCTACTTGCTCAGCAAGAGCTTTCGGAAGCAGTTCAACAACCAGCTGCTGTGCTGCAGAGCTCGCCTCCTCATCCGCTCCCACAGCATGGCCAGGAGCACCACGCGAATGACCTCCCTCAAGAGCACCAACCACTCCCTGGCCACCTTCAGCCTCATCAATGGCAACCACGTCTGCCACGAAGGCTGTGTCTAAAGGGCACAGTCAGGGACACAAGCGCTGAGCGTGGCTGCTGGACTTTGCTCCGTGGGGATGGTGAGCAGCGCACACACGCATGCACGCGCGCATGCAAGGAGGTGTGGTGTGCTCAGAGAACTCGGAGGAGCTTGAAGCATCCAGCATTTCATCTTGGGCTGAGGTTGAAGCAATCCAGCATTTCACCCTGGACTGAGGCATCGCCAGAGCATCAGATCATTGAGCACCAGCCCACAGGATCTCCCTGGGAAGTGCTGCTGTGCTTTCAACGAGAGCAAAATGAGCACCTTAAGATCAAATCTCGCTTGGCTCTGCAGAATCTTCATCACTTCCTGCTCAATCTCAAACTTTTGCAGACTTACAGCAGTAATAAAGACCATATCAGGTGCACACAATTTGTCAGAACAGTTGCATCCATCAGTTCATGGTGTAATGTATTTTGACATAGAAATAAATCCATTTAAATAAGGTAAATACTTTTACAAAGGAGTTCAACGTAGGTCATTTACAGACTTTTCAAGTATTTATTAATGTTCTGAGTACAGTATTAATTCATGGTCTAAAAGATATCAAGAGTTTACTGGGGCATGTCTGTGGCCCCATCTGAAATGAGCAGTATCTTGCACCACGTCAATGTGAAAGCAGTAACGTGAATAAATGTGAGTTGGAATATGTTTACAGCTTTCAACTGTGTGAGCTTTTGCCACGTTGTGGAAGAGACAGCAGGGCAATTTCCAAGCATTACTGTTTTGTTCTTCCTGTCTTCAAAGGTGTGAGATAGTGAATGTTCCATCACCTAAGTGGTACCACAAAATTTTAGTCAGGTTTAGCTAAGGGCAGGCAATAGCAGAAACTGATGTACAGCTATTTTTCATGTTGTAGTGCTTTGTAAAACACTAAATTTTCAGCAAAAGTCATCAGCAATGCAAGGTCTGATCTCCAACACACATTTTTTCATACTGTCTTGACAGAAATCTGTGGAAACAGAGTGCCAAAACTGGCTAACAGATCGAAGAAACAGGACTACTGTAATGTTCGCCCAGAACAATTCCTGTGCCAGGTACCATCCATTCTGGAACAGGAGCACAGTGTCCTGCAGATAACAAACTCCTGAAGCGCCTGGGCTATAAGACACGCAATGAGGCTGCACACCTGATAAATAAAACTCCTGCCAAATGAGGCCATAAACCAATCACTGCAGCAGAATATTGGGTTTTTAATGGCCCTTATCCTCTTTGATGATGATCCTTTTCATTACCACACCAAAAGATAAGTGAAAGCTGGTAAAACTTTGTCCTGGGTTTGCTCAGTGTTTGTAGAAAAAGTCATGTGTGCAGTGTAAAAGCACTCAGCCCTGCATCTGCAGCTGCTTTGGGATGCTGGTGGGAGCTGCTGTCTTCAAGGACTCAAGCAGGCTCTGATGCCAAAGGCAGAGCTCTGAAAACTTCGCCTGGTTTTCCCTTTTGTCCTCCAGGTGAGATTGGACATGTAGGTACATGAGCTCAGGCCACACCACTGTGCTGATGTGCTGCTAAGGGCACTGCCCTGTTCCCCCACCAGCCCTGGGCACTGCCATCTGTGTGTCACCCCCTCTTGCAGTCATAAGTGCCCCCATATCCTAATCAGCCTGAAAACTAACGGGATGTGGTTATTTTACAGATGAGTCTGTAAAAAATATACCCTTGCTTGGCTGACTGTGTCACTATGATGTTAATTTTAATTTACTGAGCTGAGATCCTCATTTATTAAAATTTTCAGTGCTTTCCATAATCTTTACTATGAAGCCACATACAGTACCAGAAGCTCAGTCTGCAGCCATTTCAGAGAGTTTGGTTGAGTTTTGAGCTGTTTATGAAATTTCAAATTGAGAAAAATGTATCTGACATAAGGTATTTTCATTAAATATTTTCTTTCACCTTGTAAGAATTTGATCAAAGGCAAGCAAGAATTACACACTTCAACAGCAACCACACCAGGTGTGCTACACAACGTGTCCTCCGGTTTGGTAACAGGAGATTATTGTTTTTCAAGAGACTTCAAAAGTTTCTGAATTTTTGTTTCTGAGGGAAGGAGCTAAAATCATAAATCATAAAAATGAGAAAATCATAAATATGGGGAAATGAGCACTGTTATAACTCCCTTAGGGCTAAGCTGAATCAAGTACCCTGCCTCCCTGAGAAAGGTGCTGTTTTGAACACAGGAGAGTTATGAAGATTTAGCACTGTAGATTTAAATAAGTGCTATTGATTTTACCCTTTTCTTCCAAACAGAGCTAGTGACTCCTCCAAGAACATGAAAGATGGTTATGGCTCTGGTCTGGAAAGTGCTTTCCAGAAATGCAGCTGCAGGTTGTCCATACGTGTCACAGCCTCACTCCCACCTCAGTTGCTCAGTATTATTTAGTGGTGGACTTGGCAGTGCTGGTTGAACTCGATGACCTTAGAGGTCTTTCCAGCCTTAATGATTCTGTGATTCAATGATTCCTTTTAACTCTGTTTTTGCATCTGATAGGCATAAATTTAGGGGGAGCTCCATGCAAAATGCAATCCATTCATCAGAATCTAAGATACATACAAGTTATTTTAATATTTAAAAAACTAGATCAAGTCTTTTCAAATGAGATGTCAATTTTCATTAACATTCTTCATTTATTCAGATCCCTGGCTCCCTGTTCAGTATCTTTAAGACGATTAGGTGGGTCTGTGAAAAAAAAATGCATTGAAAAGAGTTCCTTGCAAAAAGTATTTTGAAATGTATTTCACAAACTTGCACTCACTTTTTAATACCATTGAAAGAGCAAACCTGAGGTTGGAATTGTTTCTATATCATCCTCATATTAAAATAATGAAAAAAATTCAATGCAGCAGTTGAGATCAGGGAAGGAGTATTCAAGAAAGTTTTCTGAACTATCCCAGCATGTAACTGAAATACTTGTAGCTGCAAATTTTTGTATGTGTGTGTTTCTCACTCCTTGTCTCATTACCTTGGTTTCAAAAACACGATGTACTTTACACTGCTGCAGCAGTCTGATCCCTTATCTAGAGCTCTCACAGCGTTTGCTGGCACAGCTGCAGTGCTGATTCTTTCAACCTGGAGCATTGTCTGCAGCGTTTCGTTTGTTTGCTAAATTTTCAAAGTGCCGAAGATAAAACCTGTGCCCAAGTATAACACAAGAAAACCTGTGCCCAAGATAAAATCCTGGCAGGCAACTCCACCACTGTGCACTCAGGAGGTGCCCAGTCCTGGGAGGCTTTGCAGTCCCTGGCTGTGACCCTGGGGTGTCTCTGCAGCCTCCTTGCAGCTCTGCTCTCTCCATCAGCACTGGAAGCATTGCAGTAGTGACTCAGACCACGTTGTTTAAGGAATGCTGTGTTTTAATGTCCCAGAAATGTCTGGTTCCTGGGCAGCTGAGGAATTTTCTGGGGGTCCACACAAACACGTCTAAAAGTGGAAAAGTGAAGTTCCCTTTGAACCAGGTAGCCCTTTGAGTTCAGTCTGCCCTGTCCTGTGTGACACATGGCAGTTGTGTCATTTCAACTGTGTGCAAGGTGAGGGTGTGGGAAAAATGGTCCCTGGGTCAGAATGTGTGTGTTACAGAGCAGGGCAGTATTGCTGTTCACCACAGTGCAGCTGTGATTTCACCCTGGGTCACAAGTGCTACTGGGCAGAGTTATGAACAGTACGTCACTGCCGTTTGCTGAACCGCTGTGCAATGCAAAACTAACATTAAACAAAAATAGGTCCAGGATCTGAAGGGGGACTACAGGGAAGCTGGAGAGGCACTCTTCATCAGGAACTGTAGTGATAGGACAGGGAGCAATGGGTTCAGGCTGAAAGAGGGGAAATTTAGGTTTAGACATACAGAAGAAATTATTTGCAGTGAGAGTGGTGAGGCACTGGAAGAGGTTGTCCAGAGAAGTTGTGGATACCCCGTCCCCGGAAGTGTTCAAGGCCAGGCTGGATGGGGCTCTGAGCAACCTGGTCTAGTGGGAGGTGCCTGGGCCCATGAGAGGGGGATTGGAACTAGATGATCTTTATGGTTCCTTCCAAAGCAAACCATTTTTTGATTCTATATTGAGTTATGTTCAGCTTATATTGAATTATGTCCATGCTTTCTCAGGAGAAATTAAATAGGATAAAACGTTGTTCTTCATTAGGAATTTAAATTTTTCTGAGATTCCTGAATTCCCTTCCTGAACCTAGTGGGAGATGAAGATGCCAAGTAAATCACAGCTTTCAGCTGTTCTTGCTTTAGTTTAGGATTATTCGGTGCAATTTGGCTCTAAAATTATTTATTCTAGGTTTTAGAAGTCACCGCAAAGGATCAAAAAGTATAGAAACTTTCTAATACTGACAGAAGGTAAACAATCCAGATTCCTCATCTCTGTCTACGAGAGGCATTTTTCTTGCAGTAGTTCCAAATATTGCCTGTTAGAAAATGTTTAAATAGGAAAAGTCAAAGGTGTGTGATTCTGTTGCATGGCAACAATAGGTGCAAGCAAGAAAAAATACCAGATGGTGGAAAGGAAGAGTTTTACTTTTAAACACAAATACTTATTTATGAAAATGTTTGTTGAACTCAAATAGTTATTTTTAAAAATACACCAAATTATACATAAGGTAATGAGTTTTTCTTTGTTTGAAATACATGAACAAAAATTCAAAGCATCTCTATTCACCTAACAAGAAAACAGGAAACCTGTTATTGATATGTGTAATCCTGATTCTCCCAATTAGCTTGATTTATGAGGAACGAATGTTATAGTTAAAACCCAGAAAGTTACACTTTTATGCACAGTTTGGCCAAAATAGTATACCTTCTTCCTCATTTTTCTGACAAAATACATTTTTTTTACAGCAGAAAACCATCTGTGTGTATTCAGTTGGGAAAAAAACCCCTGTCTTTAGCCTTCTTTAAAGGCAAGAAGCTCAGTGCTACTTATCTGAGCAGTGAGCAATCCCCTGAATGTTAACCGCTCATTGTTGGTGCTGGGCCATGATAACAGGGTAGCTTATCCTCTCCATCCTGGGAAATCACAGCAAGTGATGAGCCTCTATCATTCACCATAAAACATTAGAGATTACTGATTTTGCCCTTTCCAAGAGGAAGGCAGCAGTAGTTCAAGGATACAAGGAAATATTTAGATGGCATTGTTCAAATCTGAGAGTTTTCCGCACCTTAGTGAAATATTTGTGCTACCCTTACTTCCTTTTCTTTTTTTTAAAAATTTCTATGACACTATCTTTTTATGTGATACTGTCTTTTAAACCTGAAGAACATGGATGGAAGATAGCGGATTTTAGCTGATTTGGGTCTTCTGTAAATCGATATTTATTTAGGAACAGAAGAGTTGTTGTTAGGCTGTAAAATGTCTTTTAGCTTTGGTAGC
The DNA here is from genome assembly GCA_013398955.1 of Callaeas wilsoni. NCBI lineage: Eukaryota > Metazoa > Chordata > Aves > Passeriformes > Callaeidae > Callaeas > Callaeas wilsoni. The sequence continues at coordinate 27,371 of VWPU01000912.1, forward strand.
TCCAGACACCCCTCCCAAGTGAGTTCAGCCAGCCTGCAGAGGGGTCAGCAGACGGGCTGGACAAGCTGCTCTTGCCCCAGCCCTCCCTGGCACAGGATGTTTCTTGCAGGGGCTGCACATCTCAGATGCAGCTCTGCAGTCAGAGCCTCCCGGAGCCAGCAGCCCTGGGCCAGCCCTGTGCCGCACATCCCTTCTGGTCAGACTATATCAGTACGCCGGCCCGCTGGCCGGGCTGAGATGGCAGCAGCTTGTCCAGGAGTGCCCAACACAAAGGGAGAACACCCTGTGGCACCTCGGTGCCTCGCTAGCAGCTTCCCAGCCCATGCGGTGGAGGGCGTGTAGCCCAGCGTGCCTGGGGCTTATAGATAGCCCGTGTGTGACCAGAAACAAATGAGCAGAGGTGGCAACTTCGGCCGGTATTCCAAGGGTTTATTGTAGAAGCTCCCTCTAAGGGGACCGGAAGCGAAGAGGACAAGATAAGAGACTGAGGGGCTCTTTAAAGGGGTACAGAGAAGGGGGCAGGGATGACATAGCAATGACCTATAGGAAGAGGGGAAAAGCGGGACAGGTCTGGTTACCTTTGCTTAGGAGATACAAGGGGTGTCTGTCCACTGTCAGTCAGGCAGACCGAGCTCCCCTCAGATCCCAGGAATTCGGGGGGTATTACTCTTTGGAACCAGCCCACCAAATCTCTTTTTCTGGGCTCTGTGGCCCCCTGTTGTTCTTGTGTTTGGTTCATTCACCACAACATCAGACCACCTTGTCCCTGACCCCTCTCTCCTCCCAGAAGAGCCGGCGGGGTTCCACCCCTGCCATCCTGCCTGCAGCTGGGGCTGTAAGCAGCTGGACAGCCTCCTGCCTCCTTCCTCCTCTCCCTGGAAGAAGAGGCACTCCACGTCTCCAAACGGTGCTTCAGGCACCCCAGGTGCTGTTCGCTTGGGCCCAGGCTGCAGATCTCCTGTAACTTACTTCTCCACTGTAACAGCTTCCCTAGGAAGCCTGAAGCTTAATTGTACAGGCCACCTTTAAAGGCTCAGCACCTTGAAATTGGTGGAGTTTCATGAGGATTCACACTTAAGCCATGAGTCCTCACACAGGTAGGGCAGCTGTGCAGGTCACAAAAGGGATGAAAGAGTTCCCTGTGGAGAAAGTCCCCCCTTGGAAAGTCCATCACTTCTGGCCAGCCGGATTAATATTTATGTATCTACCTTGCACTTCATAATAATTGAGCACAGCAATTGTAAAATCTTTAAAGAATAGAGACTGAATAACATTCTGCTTAATGCTAACATTATCAATGAAGACTATGTCTCATTTTATATTAAAATCACATCTAAAACTCATTTTATAAGTGCCTAATTGCTTGTTTATAGAAATAGCTACTTCAAATGATTTCTGTGATTAGCTTGACTGTTTTACTGTAAGTGGATATGAATTAAAGAGAATCAATTCTAGAATTCTTTTGAAATAAAAGATTGAATCTATCTTAATGTAAATTAATTACACTTAATGGCAAAATGCCTGCCTTATGCTGAACATCTCTTTGTAAGTGCTACTCTGTGTTTTCAAGGCAGGTCAGGTCCACCCAGTATGCTGCTTTGAAGTGAATGGATCTTGGCTTTGTGTCAGCACTTCCAGCTGCGGAGTCAGACAGTGTATTATCCACACCAACATCTCCCTGCTACTGGGTTTTAGTGGGGGTGGATTTGACACCAGGCTCTGCACTGAGGCAGAGAAGGAAAGCTGTAACACCTGTCCATTGAGCAAGTCTTCCTTCCTAAGCATTTCAAAGGGTTCGAGAAATTTAAAAAAAAAAAAAAAGTGTAGTTTCTATCTGTGTTTCATGACTGGCCTAAACCCAAGTCAAAGCAGGTAGAAATGAATGGCCCACTGGCCTTGGAGGTCAGCAAATTTGAGCATGGTTCTGAAGGTGTGGGGTGCCATTCTTCTACCTACAGCCCTGATAAAAGCAGGCACACAGCCTTGCTGAGCTGCCACCTTGTCCTCACCACTCCATGGAGCTGGACAGGCACATCCAGTGCACATCATACCCCCTGTTTTGGACACCTCCCTTTGCATGAGAGGCAGTGCCCCATCTCCCAGCAGCCAGACCAACTCCAGATGACCACACAGGCTGAATGCCTAACTTTTAAATGGCTGATGTCTGTCCAGCCAAGTCCCACCACACTTACCTGAGTCTCTTCCCAGGGCCCTTCTGTGTCCAGTCCTGTCTCCCTCCTGGCCAGCAGAAGGATGCACCTGTTGCCCCATTCTTCTATTCTTACCAGCTGCTGCCCTGTCACCACCACCTTGTGTCACCTTAGGCAGGCTCTTAGGATGGTTTAACAAGGAGAAGGCATCTTTTACTCCCCTTAAGGCACCTTAATGAGGCACATAGGGGAGGGACCTCTTCAGATGGTGGTTCTGGTCTTTGCTAATTTGTACCTCTGGGGTTGTCAAACTCCTCACTGGCATGATAAGGGGAATTGGCTGTGAAAACACTCCCAATGGCCACAGGGACCCTGCGGGATGATTTTAGACCACTTTCTCAAGCTCTGTTACACCAGAAGTCTAACTTACGGTCTGTCTCCTTGTGCCATGTGGTTACTCATGTAGCAGACTGAATAGAGACGAAAAGTCAGAATAAAAATATCTTATTGCCATAGACTCATTCAGAAGAAGGTAATAGCAAACCTAGAAAGTTTTCAAGCCAATCTCATGCCTACAGTACTTATACTTTTGCTATCTGTGCCAGAGGCTGAAGGTAAAGAGCAAGAGCAATGGTCCTTGGTCTGATGCACACTCATACATGCCATGAAAGGGACAATCTGTAGGAAAAACATAACTTATTGATGACCAAAAGGAAACTTGACAAAATTGGGTGTGTTTCTCCCTGTAGGTGTGGTGTTGCATTTCAGGGAAGAGATAAGCTGCTTAGTACTTAGGGACAGAGTCTAGATTGAAAAACACTCTAAGTTTATGCCCTCACTCAGCAGTTAGCAGTCTCCAGGCAGAGCTCACCTCATCCCAAGAAGTGGAGCCCTTTGAAAGAGCAGTAAGCACTGAACTCCAGGAGGGCATTTCAAGTTCAGTTGTTTGTTCCTGAAGGAAAAATCATTGAGCATTTCTAATCGTCCTGAATGTGCATTCAGGACCAGTTGCTGGCAATCTAGAACAAGCCAGGAATCGATTCAGGAAGGGTGGCAATCCATTACCCTGACATGCACTTAAAAATATCTTAAAGAGACCACACAGTATTTGCTTTTTATAAAAATGATAGCAGCAAGATGAGAAGCAGTTCCACACCACAGACTGGCTTTATTAGCAGTGCACTCTGAGGACAGCTGAAGACACAGTCCACTTCATTTCAGTTTCCAAGTACATGTGTGCAAAAGCTTGGTTACAAACTACAAGACTGTACATATTCCGTAATGTGTGTGTAAATTTGATATCTCCTATGAATATTATTTATTGCTTTGTAAAGTAATGTATGAATACATTCAGCCATCTGTACAGAATGTAAATATCTTGAATTGCTGTGCACAGAGGCAGTGCAGTTTATTTTTTCTGAAACATGCTTTGCTTTCCTTTTCCAGAGGTTGTATAATCTGCTATGAAAAACAGTGAAAAATAATTTCCCTATTAAATGAAAATTTTCATTGATGTCAATGTCTCAGCTCTCTTGAAATAGCATTTAGAAGGAAATTTAGAAGAAAAAAAAAGTGAAAAAATCTTGCAATTTGGATTTTTTTCTGTGAAATTAATATATTTTCTAATTTTATACACTGTGCTTTAAAAATTGCTCATGAATGGCCTCTAAATAAATATGGACTCAGTTGAAGACTCTGTCAAACATGAATATTGAATTGCACAAAACTTACAGCTAATAAAGCGTGACAGACAAAATAGATGACATCTGTTGCTTTTTAGTTAGAAGAAAACCCTCAAGTTTCATAAGCATTTTTATCCACTTGCTTTTGTGTCAATTTTCAAGCATTAGAAAGGGTTATCTTCCAGTGACCTAATAGACAACACCAGAGGCTGTGTCACCAAAAATGTCACTGAGAATCCTCATCCCAGGTCCAGTTTGCTCCCATGGGCAGCACTGGACTGGTAACCAATGTGCAAAGCCAAGGGACTTGGCAGAGGCTTTTGAAAGGTGTAGTACTCCCATTTCTGCCGCCACTGACCTGCAGCAGCAGTGGAGATGTGGATGCAGCACCAGGGGGCTGTGAAGGGAGCAGGGGAGAGAGGAGGCCACAGACAGAGCAATGAAAAGCTGCAGTCAGCATTGCCTGTAAAAACAAAGGGCTCAGAGCAATTGTACTAGAATAATTGGACACATCTAACAGTTATTGGCTGTTAAACTCAGCTGCCTAAGGTTGATTAATTAATGGAAAAATACAGAGGCATGTTATGAAAGCTCTCTTGTGATATGTTGGCATCGGTGGGCTTTGTGTCTGGCTCACTGGAAAGAAACTGTGAGTGACCTTTGCTTCAGCATCCACACTACTTTGAGCATCTATTATACAACAGTTTTGGCCCTCTAAGAATCAATTGCGGCTCACAGCTTGAAGGAGATGTTGCTTTTGTGGAGAGTTATTGCACTTGAGGTCATCAATCCAATCCACCAAGTCTATGGGTCTCTTCCATCCGCATTACAAACATTGTGGGCTGGATGCAGATATTAGGAGTGTAGGAGTGCTGCAGGAGGCAGAATGTCACACTAACTTCAATTTCTTCTGCTTGGCATTGTTTGATTCAGATTTATAATGCAGTCACACTTTGTTCCATGTTTGACTTACTATTAATAATATTGTTTAAAGCTTAAACAGTATAGACAACTGACAAAAGACTGTTTATTGGAAAGGTTCTCCTTACATATTTATGCTATCCCCCATTTAAAACTTCAATTTCTTTTTCTATCCTGTTGGCTACAGTTCTGTTATATATTATTATGAAAAACTGCTTCTGTGTATTATAATACTAAATACCATGAAATAATCAGAATACTGCATTTGAGTAGGTATTTTTCACAATCAAAACTCAGACCTTTCACTGTGCATTTAGCATGAAAAGGTATGGAGTACAATAATATCCCATTAGTTTAATTTTTTTTTTTTTAATGTAGCACTTTGCACAAATTGGAAAGTCCCTGATACTCATTGGAAAATCTGCAGAGAAAAGTGTTGCAAGACACCTCATAGCACTGCACGCAATGAAGTGCCCAGAGACTGCAGATTCTAGAAGTCTACAATCTGGTTTCTTTCTGCTCAGGCAGACAAGGCTAGTACGAGTTGTGCTGGCACATCAGCAGTCTCATGACTTGAACACATGAAGGAGTAAAGAAATTCTCTGGGCGACCTTTTCCAGCGTCTCACCACCCTCACAGTAAAGAATTTCTTCCTAACATCTAACTTAAACCTGTGCTCTTTCAGTGTGAAGCCATTCCTCCCTGTCCTATCACTACAGGCCATTGTAAAAAGTCCCTCTCCAGCTCTCTTTTCAGCTCCTTTAGGTACTGGAAAGCTGGAAGCAGGTCACCCCAGAGCCTTATCTTCTCCAGGCTAAAGAGCCTAAACTCTCTCAGGCTGTCCTTATAGGGGAGGTGCTCCAGCCCTTTGTCCTTCTTGTGCTGGGTGCCCAGAACTGGATGCAGAACTCCAAGTGAGGTCTCACAAGAATGGAGTAGAGGGAATGAATCCCTTCCCTCGACACCACTTCTGATGCAGCCGAGGGCACAGTTGGCTTCCCGGGCTGCGAGCACACATTGCTGGCTCATGTCCAGCTCCTTGTCTGCCAACACCCACAATTCTTAGAACAGCTTTGTCATATAATGCAAAGAATGATAGAAAGAATCACCTTATGCTGACTGACATTACTTTCAGATAGTAGAAATGTTCTGGAGCAGAACTGTGCTTCTCTTTGTTTCTGCTGCATCTTGTCCAAAGTTGACATTAATTACCAGTTTATATTGTATTGCTATTTGCTTGGGAGATCTTGGGAACTCTCTACTGGAAAAATACATTTCTTTGCTGTTTCATACCACAGACTTAGGTATTTATTAAGGTATTCATTAAGAAAATATGTGAAGTCTCTTACCTAGTAGGTTTTAAGTGTTTTGGGTTTATTATCTTTACTAGGTTTTATTAAGTTTTCTGCCTCTGGCTTAAAGGACACCCTTACCAGGAAATGAAGTTAATAAAGCTTCTATTTCTGTATTCTACTTATACTAGGAAGATTATCTGCGCCTTCATTCAGAGCTGATCAAATGTAAATAAGGATATCTTTACTAAGAGTTGGTCTAGGGTACCTCAGGCCACTTATTTCAGCTTAATTAATATGATTGAGAACTGATTCTTATATTTTCTTATGTACCCTCGACTTCTTGCTAGTCCTCCTGGAACAGAGATTATTGGCCTTTGATTAAGGTAGATTATTATTTTCTTTATTATCATTTTAAATTTATTTGTACTTGAATTTGTTAAGCTTCAGGAGACACTCCAGTAAACTTGTGAATGCAGTTTCCACGTAACAAGGGAACAGATCTGATAAGTCACTATACAGTCACACAAACACAACAGATCTTAGAACAGGCTCTAAAATTCAAATTAAGGCAGAGGATCTAGAAACACATTCTCTTGCACTGAAAAAGGAAATAAAGCATATGATATTGGGGGAAAAAAATAAATGTTTGCAGATAGAAAAATGTGCTGTCCCTGCTGCCTTGCCAGCCCAGGATAATTTTCTGCAGTGGCAGCCTCAAAGTCTGCCCAGTAGATCTTTTCCAGGAACAAGAGATGCAGGAAGGACCAAATGAAACATCACTACTGCTGAGTTGTGGTGTTTCATCAGCTGAGAAACTTGAATCGAAACATTTCTGATCTTGGAGATGTTAGAGAAAGTGTTACCTGCAGCACTGGCTTCTTTGCAGACTTTTTCTAGATGCCATGTGAAAACTAGGCTTCAAAGAAAACAGCGAAGATGGATGGGGTGAGTCTTCCCAAGCGATGCAAGATGTTTTTTGATAAAATCAGGCCAAGTTACTGTGTCTGGTGAAAAGGATGAAGAGACAACTGAGAAAAAAGTGATGGAGATATCTAAGAGAAAGACTGAAGTTTGAAAAAGTGACTGGCCATATAGGCTAGCATTACTTTCAGTGAAGAAAACAGGGTTACCCTAATCTTTTTGAAGATCAAAACATCAAGAGACTTCTCCAAACATTGCAGACTCTGCTATTACCTCTAGAATGGGCACTGCAGAGAGCAAGAGTCTTACCTAGATTAGGCTGTTCATTGAAAAGAGGCAATCACACAGATTTCACTCCTGCTAAACATTTAAACCCTTTTTATTACATTATTTGAAAGAGTATAATTGTTACGTTGCCTTTTTCTAAGAGCACAGGATAAGTTCTCCATCTGAACATAGGTGTTGGCAGCATATGGAAGATGTCAAGGTGGGTGTAATCATAATTTCCAAAAAAAGCAAAGGCACATGGGTGCAGATAAAATAATGACTCTTTGTTTTTAGATTTTGCTTCTCACTGCAGTGAATTTTATAATTAAACTAAATGCAGTACAAACTGGTGCAAACACCAGGAAAAAACTGATCTGTGCTTTCATAGGCAGCATTGCCATAAGAGCTACATCTCCACAAGTATCAGGGAAACAAAAAGATAATATTAATTTTCATGCTTCTAAATGATGAGTTGTAGGAAATCTTGACAGCTCCTGTGTATACTCCTGTATAAAGTAGTCTTTTTGATTAAGCATTTGTCAGTGTTGTCAGTCAGTTTAAATTATAATCCCAATGACAAGTTCTTCTTCTCCCTGTGTGCTGCAATGATTATGGGCTGGACACACAGCAGAACACAGAGCACTCCTACCTTGCATTGGGCGTGGATGGTCCATCGGCTTCAAAGAGGCTGTGAGAACCTGTCAGACTCTTCCTGTGGAAAGATACAGGGAGTTAGGTGTTGTTTTGGGTTGACTATAGCCTTCTGCACCTTTCAAAGTGGAGAAGCAGGTCTGTCTTGAATACTGGAGAGGTATTGAGTGTGTGCCTTCTCCTGGCTGTGTATTAATGGTCCTTGCCTACTGATGGTTGTTCTTGTGTTTGTCTGACATGGATGTGTGGGTTTAGAGATGCTTTAAGAAAAAAGATTCTCAAAATGAAATTTTTAATTGTCATTTTGGCTATGTATAGGATGAGTCATTCCTGTGATAGGTGTTTGTTAATGGTAAATTGTCACCTTAAAGGGAATTTTCTTAGCCACAGATATTGGTTTCAGACCATCCTGAATCATCCTGAGGCAGCTCCCATTTGAAGTGGCAGATTCCCACTGAAGTCCTTTCTAATCCTTGGAAAAGATGCCACCAAGGCTGGAGTCAGATCACAGGTTCACACTTCTTTTCAGCATTGCTTTGGTGAACACATGTCCCTGATAACATTTAAAGGGCAGGGGAGCAGCATTCAGGCTTGATGGGGTACAAGCCTATCAGCTGCACAGGCTTGTTGTTACTCTGCATCTCTAGCCTTTTCTGATGTTTAATTCCAGTACTGTATTATGCACAAAGCTGGCCTCTTTGGACACTTCCATGTAACTCTGGCAATTGTTTTGTCTCACAGTGCATCCAGTCTGCCTACAGCTGATGGTGTCATACCTGCCTTTAGGCAGCCTGAGGAAAGCACATATCCTAGCTGGTACCAGCCCATTCCAGAATTTTCCAAAGGAAGCTCCAAGACTTGATTCTGTGAGCACCTGGGGGAATGCCTTTCCATGGGAAGCGGCAAATGCAGCAGCAGTCAGGTATGGACATCACGACACCAGCCCTGGTACAAGCTCTTTGCCCAAGTGACCTGGCTCTGCTACATCAGAGCACTGCAAGCTTACTCTCCAGATTGCCTTCCAGTAACTTGCTTGCATGGCAGTTTTTGTAAGCCAAACAGCAAACACGAGTTGAGCTGAGAGATTCAAGGGCATCTTTCAGTGGGGGACATGCTTGTGTTTGAGATTTATAGTGCCCTGCATAAAATCATGGCTTACTGCTTATGCCATGGAAATTTCAATTCCCATGATAATCCAATCTTCTTCAAACCTAGTTAAGAGATGCCTTATTATAGCACTTGAAGTAGATCACAAAGCCTGAAATTCCCATTAGATTAATTAATGTTTTGAAGGCACGCTCCTGAGACACTTCTTGAGAGCCCAGGACGAGAAATAAATTTCATCATGATACCCGCTCTGGTACCGCCTTCCAAAATGCCCAAACCTTTCAGGGTAGTTCATCACTCATGTGCCACGAGTGAAATGTTTATTAGATGCTCTGCATCTGTCCTTCCTGTCTTTGCAGAATGTTTTCTTGAATCTCTCTAGACACAAATTCTATTTCTATTTTTAAATTGTCATTCAGAACTTGTTAATCTTCTCTCTTCTTCAGTAGTTCGGTGAGTATCTCTGCATTCCTGAAAGATTATTTTAGTGTCATAGATATCAGAATTGCTTTTTAAATATAAGTTTTGATATACTTTAATATAATTCTTATTATCAGCAGGAAATTAGGATAGCTTCCAGGCAATTTGCAGAAAACTAGGACATGAGAAACAACAGTGAGCAAGAAGCCTTCAATAAGTGTCTAACTGCAAGATAAATATTTTGGGAATTTATTGCTTATCTTGATTATTTGCCATATTGATATCTCTGGAGCTGCTGGAAAGAAGTGAGAGAAAATTATGTTTTGCTATGGTTTTGTCTGCCAGAACATGCTAGTTTTGGCTGGGATAGAGTTAATTTACTTCATAGTAGGTGGCATGGGGCTGTGTTTCAGATTTGCGCTGAAAGCAGTGCTGATAACACACAGATGTTTAGAATCATAGTATAGACCCATAGAATGGTTATGAGGAAGGGAAGGAAGGAGGGGAAGGAAGGGAGGGAAGGGAGGGGAGGCAGGAAGGCAGGAAGGCAGGAAGGCAGGAAGGAAGGCAGGAAGGCAGGAAGGAAGGCAGGCAGGAAGGAAGGCAGGCAGGAAGGAAGGAAGGAAGGCAGGAAGGAAGGCAGGAAGGCAGGAAGGCAGGAAGGCAGGAAGGCAGGAAGGAAGGAAGGAAGGAAGGAAGGAAGGAAGGAAGGAAGGAAGGAAGGAAGGAAGGAAGGAAGGAAGGAAGGAAGGAAGGAGACCAATCCTGGCTCCAGCTTTGATCCAGCTGATGTCCAGTGTCCTGGGATGTGTGCACCCAGGCTTAACAGGCATACCTTTTTATAGATAGGTTTTCCCCACCCTGGAGCTAAGTTTCTCGCTTTCTATGCAAATTAATTAGCACACAGTTTGTTTTTCTAGACCTTGCTGGAAATGGGTCAGGAGGCTTCAGGGATCTTTGGTGGTCTTTCTTGGAGATGGTAGAACACCTGCCTGCCCATGAGAATTGGCTGCATGGGGCTGAGCTGCCAGCTGGGTGTAAACCAGGACACAAATTTTGCTGTCATTCAGAGTGACCTGCAACAGATGGAAGGGTAGACCCAACTTCCCACTCTTGTGGTATGCTGCCAAGCCACAAATATGTATGACTTTTTCCCCCCTAGTGGATGTTTCTGTTTGTGAAATTAGAGGGGATGAAGCAGAGCTTCATTTCTTCTGGCTGTGCCAGCTGAAGCAGAGCAGATGATTTAAAAGGTTATCCAGAGGTGCAATTCCCACCCTGACCTCCCTCCAATCCTCCCCCAAAAGCTAGAAGAAGGAATAAAAATTATTCTTTGCTTTTTATATTTTGGACAACATCCCTTTGGACAGCTTATCAGACATCCAACTTTACCTCTCTCTCTCTAGGAAAAGTTTCCCAGCTAAAAGCCATCCAGTTTGCAAGGTATGACACCAACTTCTGTAGCTGGCACACTCCTTCATGCTCCACTCCGGCTCTCTCTGGGGTCAGCTGCTCTCATGGTCCCCTTCAGAGAGAATTGGTTGTGAGAGTTGTATCTGAAGGCTTTTGCAGCTAATAAAAAAAAAACTCTGGCTTTTGGTGACCTGTGGTTCATGCCCTGATTCCATGAAAGGTCTACTAATAAGTTTTTCTACCTCACATGGTGATGAACATTGACCGATGTTTCAGAGCTAAGTCAGCCTTTCACAAAAATTTCATTACTATGTTTCACCAGGTCAAAAGGCTTAGGAAACGAGACACTTAAAGAGCTGTGACAGAAGGAGCGGTGAATGAGCAGGAAATGAAAAGGGCTTGTTGCCTGCAGCAGTTCCCACTGCACTGACTCAGGAGGAGCTGTCTGAGAAGGGACTGTCATTGTTCTGGCGTCTCCATTACCAGGGAGAGGAATGAATTCTTCACTGGAGCACCTCACCCAGGAAACGCAGCCAGAGCGTTGGGTTGTCAACGGGAGCAGAGTATGTCACACTGCCGTTTCAGCATGTCCCCTCTGCTCCTCCTCCTTGCTGTCTCAGGAATTCATTCCTTCTCTCTTCTGCATTTGTACTTACAAGAAAATACTGTGGTCTGTATGTATTAAGTATTTGATGATCCATATGCAAGTTGTACCACCCTTGTAATTACCTTACTGGAAATACGAATGATACTCTGTTCTCTTGTGTACTCTTAAAAGATATATAATTGCTCCGTGTAGCATTTTGCTTGTCTGATTATTCCAGCTGTTTATATATTATCTCTGAGACAATAAAATTATGACAGATGTAAAGATAATATAGAGAATGGCGACAGTCTCTGCTGTTGACTGCCAGGGAGAGAAGGGAAGAGAATAAATCTGACAACACAGGACTATGTAGTCTAATGTAAAGAGCTGTAAATTGTGGAGAGCTAGACATAAACTATGCTGAGTACTCAGGAGGCTGGAATGGGGAAGTGTCAAGGGGTAAAGTCCTACTGAAGCAGTTTGCTGCTGCAAATCATGGTTTGGCTTAGTGGGTTTAAGAGTGGTAGTTGGACCTTCCTCACTTATGTTTTGCCTATGTAGCACGTACTCCATTCTCTCTAAATAAGCAAAACCAACAAATACACTATTTTAGCTGCTTGTGTATTTTGCTACTACAAGATAGGACCCACAAGCTTCAATTAACACAGTGTTGCTGCGGCAAGAATTATCATGTTACAAGCCACAATAACTATCATGATCAAAGATTTTGAACTGCACTTCTCTGTCGCAGTGACTGGCTCAACTGAGAAGTTTAGAAAACAGGACAAACTTCAGAAAGATGCATTAAGGGGTCTGAGTAGCTTCTCTGTCACAGGCATGAGCCAGTGCTGTCTCAGGTGGCTAATTACAGAGATTGTGCCAGAGCCCTTTCTGAATTGCTGTTTTCTATATCCAGCCATAAGTCTCTCTTTGTGATTTAGTCCTTGCATAGCTTCACTCAGTGAAAGATTTCTGTTTGATGCGCACTTCATCCCACTGCACTTTGCAATGGTGTCTCAGTCTTCTTCTGGAAAAGAGGGTGATGTCTGTTTGCTGAGGGCTTTTCTCACCACACCAAACATGAGGAACACCAGTCCTCACACCAAATCTCTGTGGGAGCTTCATTCTGACTCTGGTTTGTCAGGGAAGAGGGATTAATCTACTATGAATGCCTTCAAGAAATATCCCAAAGAAACACCACACATAAACTTAGCTGTGTTCCTCTGTCTTTTCCACCCAAGCGGTCATTCAGCCTAATGTCCTCCCTTCAGGACATGAGCCCAAGTATATCTGCTCTGTGGAAAGGGATGCCTATTCCATCCTCCCTGAGTGTTGCAAGTGCAGAAGATGAAGATTTTGGTGGGCAAACAGATAAAGCGAATTCCCAAAGTTTCCTAGAGGGATTTAGGCAAGTCAAAGGCTAGATGTAGAACAGTGTCCATGGCAGAGCTCCATCAGTAGCAAGTGGACCTCAGAAACCATGCAGTGATCTTCATTGTCTCCACTGGTCTCCATTCCCTTTGGATGGAGGCAGGAGCAGCCCACTGTGGCATCCTGGTTGCCCCTCTGTGTGTTCAGGCACTAGTAAGAGGTGGAAAGCCATGATGGGGAAAAGGTGCAGAATTGTGCTGCTTCTTGTACCCCGATTCCTGGCTTCAATGTGACCTTTATTCCTGCACCATCCAGTGGATGTGGGGAAAGACATGCAGGCAAGTATCTATATAAATGTACAGTCATTCCTGATCTGTAAATACCCCAAACGAAGAAGAAGAGAGACAAGTAACAAACCCATGAATATCATCTTCCATCAGTTGCCCCAAGGAAAGTGAGAAATTAATGGCTCTTGTGGCTGGGTACTCCCACTGAGAGCATCCTCTTCTCTGTGCAGGGAGGATTTCAGAGGCCTAATGATGCATGTCACTTCTTGATGCTGCAACAGAGACTGTATAGACTGTATCCTGCCATGGCACCATACCTGGGAAAAAGTGCAATTGTTGAAGCCTGGCCTCAGATGCTGAAAAGAAAGGAACTGCATATGAGCGTATCTTAGAATAGATATTGAAACTGGGATATGGTTGACAGTACACTAGGCTCCTGGGTTAAATACCAAGCTATTGTATACAATGCAAAAAGCTTGGGAAAGGGGAAAAGCTGGTGACTACAAATTAGCTGTTTAAGAAGCCATTAACATGTGGCCTCTGGAAGGTTCTTTATTATGCAGCATTTTTACTTTATTTGGGAAAAAGGATGGTGGTGGGTACGGAGACATTCTCATCTGTGCTATGGAGTAGTGAAGCAAACTAAAGGCATGATGTGAAAGCACAACTGATTTTGGAAAATTTGTTTGAGAATACCACGGGAAGGCATGACTGTAGAAAGATGCTCTGCCCTGGAATGTGGTTAGGCAACTCGGACAATGTTCTGTTTGCAAAGCTATCAGTAGTGGTTTGAGAGGGGCTGCCATGTGCTGGTTTTGCTGTTTTGAATTATGCTAAAAGCAGTCTGGCTAACTCATCCCAAATTATCATTCTGATAGTGAGGCAAAGATTTGGCAGATAAACTGCTAAACTCACCTGGAGACATATGACAGGCAGTCAATCATTTTGTGCTATAAAAGGCCAGTCCACTTTCATACAGTTAGGTTCTTCCAACATATTCCTCCTTGGATTGTGTGAAGTTCACTCCCTTAGGTAGAGGAGACACCCCCACAAGGATATTTCTTGAGGTTAAGAGGAAGGGATCTGACCATAAGCACTGGTATGGTTAGTTACATCCATCTCTACTTAATAATTGTTTCTTTTTGCTAGCTTTAATATAATTGCTTAGATATAGAGCACTATACTATACTATACTATACTATACTATACTATACTATACACTGCTAGTACTTTTAGCTTTTTATACTGTGTAGTTAGTAACCAAGATTAAGATATTTTGTCTAATCATTTGTCATGATAAATAATTCTTTTTATATAAATATGTCTGATTTGCCTGTCATTAAAGCCTGCAGGACAAAGCTACTTCAGCCATTGACAGTCTGTGGCTAAGATCAGATCCATCTGCCCCCAGGCTCCTCTCTGAGAAGGAGTTTAGTGCACAACGGGGTCCTTTCCTCACCTCAGGCTCAGTGGCAGGGCTTCTCTAATATACTTTGCCTGAAGCTCCCACAACAATGACTTAAAGGCTTTTCACGCTGTGGTATTACAGATGTAGAGTATAGGATGAAAATGAAAAACATCTCTCTGTATCAGATGATGAAAGCCCAAGTACAATACAGCATGAAGGACCAGCAGCACCCATTGGGTGGTGAGATCTTGCCCTGATACAGAGCAGAGCAGACTATTATGCAAAAGTAGGACCAATACAATAGTCAAAAGAGTAAAAGGCAGAATCTTTAGAAATATTCAATGATATCTTCTGTAGATATTCTTCCATCTGGGTCCCCATAGTACTACCAAAGGCAAAAAAATGTCACAGGGAAAGGCGGAGACACATCTACTGCTCAGCTATTAAGAAATCTCTCCTTTTTTTGTCATTATATGTCCTTAAATCATTAAGTTAACAGATAGATTTTGCACTTTGTAGCTCTTTGAAAGGATCTGTGCTGAAACTCATGTTATCCCACATGTTCATATGTCATCTGGAAAAATGAAGTAATGAAATTTTCTGATGATACTCCATTATTTAAGGCAATAAAATGGAATTCAACTGTGAAGAGTTGCAGATGGCTTACAATATCGAGTGATTGTGAGAAAAATGGCAGATGAGAGGCTGATAAATATGAAGTATTGCACATGGAAATAAACATTCTTAACCATGCATAACAGTGATGAGCTCTAAATTAGCTATCAGCAAGGAGGAAAAAAAGATCTGTGAGTCGCCGTTGACAATTCCAATAAAATCTCAATGCCATGCTCAGGAGCCATCAAAAAAGTAAATAGAACATTAACAATTCTTGAGAAAGGAACAGAGAACAAACAGAATAATAATCCTCTGTCACTTTATGATCATATTGTGAATGCTTTGTGCTCTTCAGATTCTTTCCTCCTCCAGGAAAACAGAAGTAGAATATATATATATATGAAGGCAAGAGCAGTCAAAGCCTTGGAATAGCTTTTGTATGAAGGTTAAAGAGTTCAAAATATTTTCATCTTTGAAAGAAAAGGCTCAGAAAGGAGCCTGTGTATCTTCATGTGTATACAGCCATGAATGGCATGTAGCAGTGAATAGGGACTCATATTCACTATTTCTCACAACAAAATAGGTAAAGGTCAACTGATTAAATTCTCAGGCAGCGTGTTTAAAACTTTAAAAGAAAAGGTGGTTGTCTTTCAAATGGTGGTGCCAGGCATTTCACGCCAGGATAAAGGCCATAAAATCATGCATTTTGTCTTTAATTCAAACAGCATCAGAGATTATTTCTGGATACATGCAATGTGAGCAGCCTCAAATGCAACCTGGCTAGAAGGGAAAAATTACTGAACAGAACAAAATGTCTGCTGACATATATTGTCAGAGAAAATTCCTGCCAGCCTAAGAGCTGTGAGCCTGGGAACCAGGCCTGAGGACCAGAAACATACTTGAAAAGTGCAGCAGCTGGTCTCTTTGAAATACACCCAGAGTGCCTAGAAACTAGAGACATCCTGAGATACCACCAAAACGTGCAAAAACAAGGGACTGTAATCACCATTTATGATATCAAAAGGTGAAAAAGAGTCGAGAAAAATAAAAAATTCTCTGAAAAAGTCAGAAAAATCACCTATCATTTGTTATACATAAAAAATCAAGTTTTACAGCATCTATTGGCTTCTTGAAGGAATGATGTCTACATTCACTTTTGCCTCTGTGATATGAAAAGAACTTAATTTTTATGCAAAATGAGTAAAACAACTGAGAACAATGCATGCTGCATGCATTTTTTCCTCCTTCAACAGGCCAAATTCTCCACATGAACTCTTTACAAGATCTTGGACTCTTGCTGGGGATCTGGCTGACAGACTGCAAGCTCTGTGATGTTAGATAATCTTTGAAGTGAGAGTCTCTCTGTTATCTTAATAGACACCCTTTGGGCCCACTTTTGAAGTCAGTTTGGTTTGTTCTCCCACCTGTGGGATGGTTTGGCCCCTTCTGCAACCTAACTCATTTGACATGGGTATTATACATCTATATAAGTAATCTGTCATAAGCGTATGTGCTGCTAATTGTTGATAAGCTTGTTTCACTGGTGATGAGATTGTAGTAACCTGTAATAGTACCTACACCTGCTAGTGATGGTTGGCTATTGGTTGCTATAATATTGATTGCTGCTATACAATAGATTGTTGCTATACCTCTGGTTGGTGCAGTATTGACTGCTGATAGTAATTTGGAATGGCTTGAGAGATAGATATATAAACTACAGTATGTATCCTTGCATAGCATTTGTGGTGATCTATAATAAAAACAGAAATTTAGAAGATAAAGCCTCTTGTGTTGTTGTGTATTAAAAAATCCAGCAAACCCACGGTCATGATCTCTATACACCCATGGACTGGATAACCCTTTAGGCCATGACAACCAGTCACTGGCCCAGTTGGACCTGGGAGAGCTTGCACTCTCCTGGAGACCTGCAGGACATACCTGATGAGTTAGTGTGGGCCAGGGAACTGTCTGTCTACAGCCAATTTTAGAGGGTAAAATAGTTCCACAGTACAGATATGCTCACATTGCTCTTCTGACATTCCCCAATCGGCCTCTACCTTCCTTAAACCACAGTGCCCAAAACTGGACAAGATATTCCTGCTCAGTTCTTACTGATACATTGGGTGTTTTGCCAACTCCACGTGTGTTTATAGATCATGGTATGTTGTTTGCCTTTTTCATAACAGTACAGCATTGTTGTGTTCTGCTCATGATCCTTCTCCAAAACAGCAACCTGGCTACTTGTTAAATGTACTGTGCCCCAGCAGTTGGGTGCTCATCTCTTGGAGCATTCCCTTGCAGTTGTCCTTGCTTTTCATGCCCTTTCTCTATATTGCCGAGATAACTTTGAACCTCGAACTTGTGTTCCAACCCAACTTTGTGTCATCTGTAAGTGCGTGATTTGGATCACCAATGCAGTCACTGGGCAGAATTGGAACAGAAAAACCTCTGGAAGAGCCCTTGCTGACACTTTACGTTTCGCCATTGAAGTAATTCTCAGTATAGATACAGAACATGTTTTGGATTCACCATCTAGTGATTTAATCCATGCTGTATTTCTTTTGCTGGCTTATAAAAATGTCATGTGAGATCAAATCAAAAGAGTTTCCAAAGTGAAGTTTTATAGATTAGTTCCAGATCTGCTTTTCTGCTGCAGAGGAAAATTAGATTTTTTTGTAATACAATTTGCTCCTTACAAATCCCCACCGCCTCCTTAACTTTCTTTATCTTTCAGGTGCTTTCTAAATAGTTCATCATTTGATTAAAATAATTTCTTAAGGTCACTGACACGTAATTCTCCACATCCTCTTTTTTCCTGATCATTGGGAGAGTCACTACCATAGATCTGAGATGGGTCCTTCAGAAGAGGAGGAAAGCAAAATGATTGCTATTGAATTCATATCCTAGACCAGCTGATCAGGTCTAGTGTAAATAATGAGAATGCTCACCATTCCTAGTGGCTTCCATAATCTGGCATGACAATTCTGAAACACATCCTCAGAAAAGGCACAGAGTAGCAATGCCTTTTTTATACTCTGCATTTTAGCCAAACTCCCACCAAGTCTGATCTGTTGTGAGACGTGGACTTAGTACAACAGTAGTGGAAGTCAGTTGTGTGGATAGGCCTGCTGAGATCATCACAGAAGCTGGATGCAGTGGGCAAGAGGGAAGAAGGAAAAGAAGGAGGGTGCAGGAGACCAACTGTGCGAGGGCTGACGTAAGTTATTCCCACTTTTTCTGCAGAAATGTGCCCACAGACTTGACTAGACAGGGTTAGGCTGACATGAGACACAGCTCTGTTGTACACAGTCAACATGCTTTTCTGCTTCTTTCACAAGTCACTGCCCATGGAAGGAGAGAAAGCATTGAGTGAGGGAGGAACAAGGCACATGGTGATCAGGGCACATCAATATCTCAGCAGCAAAGCACCTCACATTGAATACAACACTTCCTTGTTCCTGTAGCATGTTGTGTGCCTGTGCCTTCAGCCCATCTACAGAGCTGTCACACACTGCGGTGGCCTGTTGACTCTCATTGGTTAGGAGGAAATTAAGTAAAATTAGCTGTGACATAGGCTGAAATTTCAGGCTCTGACTCGCTGACAGCCCTTATCAGCTTCTAAGATGAGTAATGACTAAGACCACCTGCCAGCCCCCAGGGTCAGCATGCCAGGTCAAAGCCAGGGTCCCTAGGAGAGAGATGGGGTGCAGGAGCCACACTGCCCTATCTGAATCTGTCTGTGCCTGCAACTGTGGGACACCGGTCAGCTCTGACCACGGTCCAGCTGTCAACCAGTAAGAATGCTTTCTGTCACCCCCAGATGGTGACATCACTCCACCCCAGGTGCTTGTCCAGCTTTCCAAGGCTGACCCAGAGGCCCTGATCCCCGATACTCTCCCGCAGCAACCAATATTCCAGTGGGCTCAGTCAGTCGGGCTCTGCAAGATGTCCAGGACCCAGTCAACCCAGATCCTCAGGGAGCTTAGCCTCAAAGGGGAGGCTGTAGTGCAACATGCACCATTAACGACCAGGGGCCTTCTGGTAAATTTGGAGAGATAAAAAGTCATATTTCCAAACAGGACCTCTATATAAAATTTAGTAGAATTTAACAGATTAAAATTCTTGGCTTATCAATGACACATTTTACTTAAAATTGAGAACAGCCAAGAGGTCCAGAAATGCCCAGAGTTCTTGCTTTGAAAAAAAGCAGGTAAGCAGAGTTATTGAAAGTGTTTGAGCTCTGAAAAATAAATATTTGAGTGAAAGCAGGGTTCCTTCCAAGAAACTGTTCTATAGTAATACATCTAAATAAACAAGTGGAAATAAATATTATTCATTAATTATGCAATTTGGGGATTTTCCTGTCAACTTTCAAATAAAATGTGTTTTATCAGTTCAGTGTTCTGGATTTCATCTTAAGAAAGGAGAAAAAGTCATTCTTTTATCTGTCTTTGTCTACTTCGAGGGAAATAATTTCTGTATTATTTCTGGGCTATTTTTCAAAAGTTCCTCAGTTCGTATAAATGGATTGGGATCACCCTGGGCAACACTGCACAGAACAAAGTTCCTAAGAGTCGATGGGAGAGGATAAGCTCCTGTTTTCTCCATCCATGGAGCATTTTTCCATAGTCCAGCCTGACATAAATCATGGTTAAAATATCAGAAAAGCTAATGTAAGGGTTTGATTTTTAAAAACCCTAAATTATTGGAATATAGTTAATGTTGCTTAGCACAATGTCCAAGATATCAAAAATCTCATAAAACAGATAACTATTTCATTCTTCAATAAGATAAGATATTTAACGATTAAAGATAACTTATCTGATATAATAGTCTTACACTATGTAAAGGCTTTAGGAGATCACAATATTCTGCTTAAAAATGTAAAATTATAGTAAAGAAAAAAGCACAGGCTGGAAAGAAATATAATTGGCTCATTGACAGACTTCAAGCTTCTGTCAGCAGGGACGTCACTGAATGGGGACATATATCTTCCTCATGGACTGCCCCAGGTACTCAGCATCTTCATCAGTACCTGCAGGCAGATACACACTCACTTCTGGTAGACCACAGGCGTGACAGAGGTTGGCAGGGAGGTCAGCAAACACTAGGGACTGGGGCAAGAGAGCACTCTGAGAAAAGTGCACCTGTGTAGTTAAATGCCCGTTATACATCAAGGCAAGAGGGAGGACAGGAATCCTGCCTAGAAAACCAGGGTATCTGAAAGGTGCCTTGGTCTTTCAGAGGAGAAGCAATCTTTGTGAAAAATGCTTTGGCAAAAAGGGTAAACAAAAAGATTATCCTGGAGAATGAACTGGGACAGATTAATATTCTGCTGTTTCTTAGTACCACAGCTCTAGGGAACAAAGTCCAGCAAGAGCAAACAGCTGGAGAAAAGAGAGCTGGACCCAGACCTTTCAACTGGGAAATCAAAGAAGGACACCACTGGAAAATGGCTACTGAAGTACCTGAAAGAGCTTCTCTTGGCATCAGAGTGACACTGACATGAGAAGAGTGCACTTGAGCTGTTTCTGAGGCTGAGAACAAGTTGTGCAGGTATACGAGTACCTGCCTGTACAGCATGCAAACCAGTCAAAGAGTACTCAGGCTGAGATCTTCTCTTACACTGGGGCTTTATATTATCTATGAGTCCTGGAGAGGTAATGGATTCCTGCTATATGGAGGGAGTGCAAGGCTCTAAATAGGAGCAATAACAATTTATGCAATTGCCTGTGTTTCAAGTGTAATACAGATTTATTATTTTGTCATTGAAAATGATACTGTGCTTTTAAAATATGTCTGAGTCTTAATTAACTCAATGTGCTAATCTTCCTAACAGTTAGCACAAACAATTTTTGAAGGTAGATGGCAGAGGAAGCGCTTTAGGGAAAGACAAAGGTGTTTGGAAGCCAGGCAGAATTAACTGTTGAATTCTGCAAGTAGTGAAGCAATTGCAGTGCTTGCTGACTTCCACATATGGTTTAGGCTTCCCAAAATTCAAGCTATAAGTTACTGTGCAATGAACTGAACCTTCTAAGACAAACAGTTGTGTGCATGTGTCTGAATTAATCACAGGGATACAGGGTAATGTTAGCTGTGATTGATATAAGGTGAAATTTGTTGGAAATACAGCTCTAAGTTTTTGTGTTAGTGAGAAATGTGGACACAGAGTACAGAAAGAAACAGACACAGCATTATCTCTTTCATCTAAGCAGCCAGACCACCAAGTAAAGCAGCCTGTCTGGTTTCTTTGAAGTTAATGGAATTAATTATGCTGACTGCAGATGTGCCATTACAGAGACATCTACTGAAGATGTGGCTGCTGTGCTCCTAATTCCCACCCGATACACCTATGAAGTCCCATGAGGGCGGGATGTGTCTCTGAGCTGCACCCTCCCAGGGCTGTCACCCTCCAGCTCCCAGGTGTGAACACCTTCCCCCAAGGCTGTTCCCACAACCTCATTGTGAACAACATCTCTCACAAGAGAGGCAAACACAGAATGGCCACATTGACAAGTGACAGCATGTCCAAAGTGTCTGTTCATAGGGACGTACAGAGGCCCACACAAGGACATGACAGCCAGGTTGGATAGGAGACAGCAGGTAAGTGAAATAAGTCACTGGAGGATGTATGAAGTTGTGTTTCATATGAAAAGATTTGCTATATGCTTTGATTCCTTTTGCTTCTGACACTCTTAGCTGCAAATCACGACTATTCCATGTTACAAATAATACATGCCATGGATTTTCTGATTCTGGTCTAAGGGGTACTTTTCATTTCACCAAAGTCTTCTCTTTTTGGTAAGTCACAAATGTCCTGGACTAAGAAGGATTTTTTTCACTTCATCTTTTACATCTGGGATGTTTTTTTATCATGTCTTGCCTTGTTCGTTGTTCTTGTTTAAATTCTATACCAGGAAACATTCTAAAGTTGCAGATACTAAACTCCACACTGCAATCTCATGTATTATTTCTTTGGAGTGGGAGGAAAGGATTTGGGGAGTTAATACATTTGAGTTTACTGGCCCATCAAAGGCAAGATGTGGGATGGCTTCTTGGTTGGTAGCAGGCGTCCAGTTTGTATTTGCTGATTGCATTAGAAATCAGCAATTGCTTTCAGTTTGGCAGAGCTTTCTTTCTTTGCTCAGAAAGTTATAAACAGAAGCTGAAAGAGGCATCTTGTTTTCTACTAGTTTCGAAACCTGACAAAAATGTGGAAATAAGATGCTTTGGTTTATTGATTTTACTTCTGATGAGTCTACAGTAAAATACAGAGAAAATGAGTTTTATTGCATGCAGGAATTTCAGGTCAGATATTACAAAACCAGGAAAATGCTTTGGAGGAGTTCTGAAGATTCAGTGTTCAGTCTTCTTGTTTCTAGGAGCCTCATTTTAACTATCCATGTTTTTTAAAAATATTACTTCGAATAATACCATCATTTATGCTGCCTTTAATTCAGTCCACATGGAGTAATTTTTCACAGAATCATAAATTCCTTTAGGTTGCAAAAGATCTGAGAGATCATCAATTCCAACTGTTAACCCAGCACTGCCAAGTCTACCACTAAGCCATGTACTCAAGTGCCACGTCCACCTGTTTTTTAATATTTTCAGGGAGGGTGATTCTACCACTTTCCTGGCCATCTTGGAATGGTTCCAATGCCTGACCACTCTTCCAGTGAAAAACTTTTTCCTGATATCCAACCTGAACCTTTCCTGGTGAGACTTGAAGATGTTTTCTCTTGTCCTGCCACTTGTTACTGAGGAGAAGAGACCGACTCCCACTTGGCTACAGCCTCCTTTCAGGAAGTTTCAGGAAGTGATAAGGTCTCCCCTAAGCCTCCTTTTCTTCAGGATAAGAAACCCAAGCTACTTTAGCCATTCTCCACTGGACTTACACCTTCCATTTCTAATATTTCTTTGCTTAGTCTTTGTGTGTAAGATATTTTCAGGAAGGGGAAGTCTCTTTGCATGTAAATACAGAGTTTGGGAGGAGAGGTGGATGGCAAAAAGATTCCTCTTTAGCATGTCTAACAGACAAAATTCTGAGAAGCTAGTGTGTCCATTAATTTTCCAAAGAACATCAATAAATGAGCTTTTCTAAACAGTTGCTTCTGAAAAACTGAGTGTATTTTTTATGGTATTTGGATAGCAAAATATTTCTAATCACATGGATACATCTGCATATCTGATCTGTGAGAGCAATCTCACATATGAAACTACATCTGAATGTGACAACATGGATGTCTGAATTTCCTGTGCAAATTAATTTGAAGGAAGTGACGACAATTATGGGGTCTGGGAGAACCCATTCCAAAGTTACAGTGACAATGGCAGACAGGTGCCATAAATGATGTGCAGGAGAAACAAAATTCTGTTGACAAAAAAGCAATTCATCCAGGAGTTCTCTAGAGGCGCATTAGAAGTCAGACTGTTTCAGTGTCATCCCCAGCAGTCCTTAACAAATCAGGAAAGTGTGTTGGTTTTGTACAGCCTGGTTTTTGGTAGTGGGGGCCACAGAGCTGGCTTCTGGGAGAAGCTGCTGGAAGCTTCCACCATGTCCAGCAGAGCCAATCTCTGATGGCTCTGAAGATGGACATGCTGCTGGCCAAACCTGGGCCAATGAGAGATGATGGTAACATCTCTGTGATGACCTATTTAAGAAGAAAATCAAAGTCACAGATTTTTGTTTCCAGTCAGAGAAGAGGAGGAGGTGAGAACATGTGAGGGAAAAAAACACCGTGACACCAAGGTCAGGGGAGAAGGAGGGGGAGGAGGTGCTCCAGGCACCGGAGCCGAGATCCCTCTGCAGGCCGTGGTGAAGACCATGGTGAAGCAGCTGTGCCCCTGCAGCCCGTGGGGATCCACGGGGAATGCAGAGATCCACCCACAGCCCGTGGGGGAGGTGCCCATGGATGGATGCCTGGAGGAGGCTGTGATCCAGTGGGAGACCCGGAGGAGAGAGGGGGCCCTGCTTCCAGGCTGGAGCAGCCTGTCCTTGGAGGACTGCATCCCGTGGAAAGAGAGACCCACGGGCAGCAGTTTTGGGAGGACTGTGTGCCCGTGGGGGGAGTTCACGTTGGAGCAGGTGCAGTTTGGCTGCTGCTCCTGAGAGTGGACCCACGCCGGAGAAGTTCACGGAGAACTGTCTCCCGTGGGAGGGACCCCAGGGTCTCACAGGGGATGGACTCCTGTCCCTGAGCAGCGGAAGAAACCTTGGGTGACAAACTGGCCAAAGCCCCCATGCCCTGTCTCCCTGCACTTTCGGTGGGAAGAAGGGAGGGGTTGGGGGGAAAAGGTGTTTTAAGGGCTTCTTTTACTTCTTATTATCATCCTCTGACTTTGTTAGTAATCAATTCACTTTGTACTGCTAAGCTGAGCCTGTTTTGCCCTTGGAGTGTTTTCTTCCGGTCCTTATCTCAACTCATGAACCCTTCGTTAGTTTTTTTTCTCTCCTCTGTGACGAGGTGGGGGAGTGAGTGACTTTCGTGGGTGCCTGGCATTTGGCCGGTGTGAAACCACAACAGAAAGAAAGAAAAAGAAAGGAAAGGAAAAGAGCACAAAAAGGCACATGTATAACACATGAGACTTCTTCAGAAAGATTGACAGAGACAATGTATTCATGACATGAGCTTCCCTCAGGTTTGCATCCTGTATCCAGCAAAAATGCAGCTTTGAATCCAAATGCACTGAGTCCCAAAGAACAGCTAGTCATCCAACTTTAGGTACACTGTATTCTAGAAATGTAGGCAGGCCATTAAGAATAATGATAATACAGATGGGCAGAGTATGAGAATATTATTTCTCTCCACTGGCCCTGCAAATTTGTTCTGTGTGGATTTTTTTGTTGAATTGGTTCCCTCAAAGTCTCAGTGGAGCCCTCATAACAAAATAACCGTAATCCATTTTTTTTTCCCTGGTGTAATCCTCATGCAGTCATTTACCTTCTTTGAGAGGAAAAAGGAGATTCAAAGTAAGGGTAAGAGCTTGGAGGTGGTTCGAGTATGTGGCATAAAATTTCACAACAACTTGCTGTACTTTTAATTGAAAATTATTACCTTTCCCTTCCTTTCCAAGGACAGTAAAAGCAGATGAACAGGTTAGACTCCCACAGAAAATTGTGCTCAACTGGATTCACTACAACAGTCCAAACTTCCTCCAGGGGTGACTAAATGGGCCAAATGGGAAAGTAACTTTTATATTTGTTCTCCGCTGGGTTACTCCAAATCTTACTGCCTGCTATTATGGTATATAACATAACGCCATTAGAGTCCCTGAGCCACATATGCTTAATAAATATTTTGCAGTCTTCAGCCCAAGATTGTAGTCTTCAAAGAATACAGCTTTGAGCAAAGAACCATAGAAACAGAGTTCCTCTTCTCCACAATAAACCCTGATCTAAAAAAATGCTCTGGTAAATAAGATACACTGGCAAGATTTAATCAATTTCTGTACTTATCTCTGTCCTCCTTTTTGAAAGCATGTATTAACAGGCTAAATGAGTTTCTAAATTTCAATCTTTCCAAAAAGATGCATGGAAAACAAGACTGGCGTGCCATAGGACTGTCAAAATCGCACCTCTCTTCTGAAAACCTGCAGGACACTGAGTGCTCATCTATTCCCAGTGCTTATGCACTCTTTAAGCTGCACTGTACCTGGACCTGGAAAGTATCAAGTCTTACCAAAGTATTGAATCTTACGTGATTTCACTTATCCTGGTGTTGGTCTTCAGCTGTTTCGAACAAACATAAACTCTCCCGATTTCCAGGCAACAGCCACCCCTTTTCTGTACTTAAGATCTGCCAGAAATGCAGACCGCTTCTTGTACCATGGCTGTACACACTGAATGGCAATTTTAACCTGTTAAACAAGTTAAACAAATTGTTAGAAAAAAGTATGCCCTCCTTACAACCTGTTAGGGGGCTTCGTCATGCTGCAAGTACCTAGAGGGCTGAAATCCAGACACCAGTGGGCTGCTGTGGGTGTTCTGTGCTGGGGGTTGGAACAAAGAAGGAAGCAATAATACAGGGTTGAGTGAAACCTGAATTTTACTACACCACCAATGCCAACACAGCCTGAGATCTTCAGCTCTGTCTTCCAGAAAGGACCAATAGCTACAGAATAGGTAGCTTTGATGAATCCAGTATCCAGGACAGGAATACAGGGTGGCAGAGACAATCCAGTGATTTCTTGAAGATGGCAACAGCTTTTTACAGCTTTTGAGTACCAAAAGCTGAGAAAACAACTGAAAAGGAGACACTGCAAGAACCATGAGCATTAGAAAGGAATTGGAATCAGAATGAAGGGTGACCACATTCCTGAAGATAGGAAACAAAATCATCTGGCTTCAGAAGTCAGCCTTCCAGAAAATGATCTGATTCAAATCTGGAAGGAAAAAGGGAGTTTCAGGGAGCTAAAATGTCCTCAAAGAAATAGATCTCACATATGTGTTTTGTGGCTAACCAGACACTAGGCAGAGTGAATAAGGAAAAGTAAAGATTAAATAATAATTTCTTGGGGGAGACAGCAGCAGATATACCAGATCTCTCTGTACTGAGGAATTGGATCCATAAATTAAGGGAATAGATAGATAGATAGATAGATAGATAGCTAGATAGATAGATAGAATGAATGCTAAGTAAGTATAAGTAGAAAGGAAAACTCACCTTCCAAACAAGGCAGAAGTTGTGAGCAATTTAGAATAAGCAGTTTGTCTCCAACCCTTCATAATTTTCATCTAAGTATTTTCTTTTATAGTGTTCTTGTAATAAATCTCAAGATAAAAGCATTGCTGTTTTCCAAACTGCAGAAAATAAGCCACTGAGCCTGGAATAAAGAAGCTGACGTTCAAGAATAAAAGTTAACTGCAACTGAAGTATGTATCACAGACCTGTGAAAATGGATAATTGAAAATATGGGTCATGAGGAGAAACAGGTGATGAGGTAGGGTGTTTTTAAGTGGAATCAGCCAGAAGAAAAGATCCTTGTGCCAGGGATGGGTAATGGTGTAGATTAGAGTCAACCTCAAAGATACAAGATGTCTAAAGTGGAATTGATGATATATGATATATCATCATGACATATGATATATCATATAATACATGATGCCATAACAGATTTCAAAGATGCAGTTGTCGGGAAGTGAGGAGTTCCCAAAACTATGGGGCTTAGGATCCCAGGGAAGCGGGGGCGGGAGTGGGACTGTTTGAATGATGCCAAGGAGCCACTCAGACTTGCTAAACAAATTGAAATTCCCATATCTGAGATGGTTAATGAAGAAACAGAGACAAGAAAACCCACAAAAAACAGGCAAGAGTGAAAGAATTGGGCTGTTAGGGGAAAAGCAGTAACAAGAACAGCAGGCATTTGGGCTGGAACAAACAAGTAGTTAATTACACTAGCGAAGTGGAGAAAAAGGCAAATCCTTCAATGTATTGCTTTTTCTGTCTGGTTTCTTCAGACATTGCTTGTTTCTTAAGGAAAGACCTTCCAGCACCTGTTCTGATTAAAGGCTATGGACTTCTTGTACCAAGAAGAAGTCTATTAGTATTAATCACTACTTCTCCACACAGGCAAATAATGCTTTGTAAATGTCAAACGCTGTATTAAATAGCCAGGTTAAAAACTCTAGGCAAAGAAATATTCACACAGGAGAGATTGTGCAGATGCAGACTGAAGCATGTATAAACTTCGCAACAACCTACACAAGCCCAAAAGCATTTCTGCCAATTATTGGAGTAATAATTACCAAGGATATTGGCCAATATCCTTCCTTCATTTTCTTTTGGAGATATTTGATAAAACTCTCTGGCTTTGAACTGTGTCACAAATTGATGTTTTTCCTTTTCATTGTTTCCAGTAGTTTCCCCTTTCTCCAATCTTCCATCACTCCTATGAAGGCCCTTATGACAATTCTACTTTTTCTCAGCAGAAGACAAGTCTGCCACGTCATGGCACGGTGAGGATTGGTCTTCAAAAAGTCCGTATGCCCTCTTCTGAAAACTACCGAAGCCCAAAAATATGATCTTAATGAACTTTAGGCTCCTGTTGCGTGATCCCCACACGCAATGGACTGCCACACACTTGACCATAGTCTCTGTGTTTGCCTCTGACAATGCTCGTCCCAGCACCCTGGAGTCAGCACACAGGGGTGTCTTACCCAGGTGACTGGCCAGGACACAGAGCTGTGACATTCCTCTCCTGAAAGCCTTCCCTGGCTAGCTAAGACACATCAGCACAATTCTTTCCACAGAAAAGGAAACTGTAATTGCCATTTGCATTTTTCTGGTCACAGATAAAGTGCGGGGGTACCCTCCATTTTATTCCCAGGTTTTTCACTCGCTCAGGTAATAGTGCAGAAATAGCACTGGTACCCAGACAATGGGAGATCAATGCTTCTTCTCCTAGTGCTGTATGTCTTGTGAAAACCTTTTAGACAGCAATTGAAGTGGGTTTCGATGGGGCACAATACAGCTTTTTTGCAATATATTGCATGCTTAATGAACAGCAAAGGATCAGGTGACATTTTATTAAAAATTCCGTCAGGTGGTGGATATACTTTGCACAATACAAAGCTCCAACAAGAAAAAAATAAAGCAGAGCTGTTAAAGGCTTCCTTAAGAAGTGTGAGTTAGAGTGGTAACACTTTTCTTTTGTAGTTTAAGCAGCACAAATTTTGATGCAGGTGCAAAAAAACAGTATAATCCTTGCTCAAGTGGAGAGCAAGCATAGTTAAGCAGCAGCTGCCCATTTATCTTTGAAAAGACACATCTCAGCCCACTGAAGTGTAGCAGTGCTGAAGAATTTTTTTACTTTGCATGTTTAGACTATAGCTTGTGCTCAATATCAACTCAGTGAAAATGATTGCCTGACTTTAGAGAATGATTCAGCTCCAAATGGCAGACTCCTTATGGTTCTCTGCAGAAATCAAAGCCACACAATTCATGATTAATCACAAGTCTTTTATTTCTTACTTCCCACTCCTTGCTTTGATTTGGTTTGGTTTGGTTTTGTTTCAAATAATGAAAAGGTCGGTAGATTTCTGTTTCTTGTCTTTCCCTACTCTGCCCTCGTCAAGCATGATCCCAGGTTATCTCTTTTTGGTCACATCTCCCTCTTCATCTCACCAAATGTAACTTAACAAGATTATCATGGATATGCAAAGAGGTAAGCTCATCTCAGAAATCACAGGGCACATTTCTCTTTTAGGTTAGTTTCTCTTTTTAAAGTACTGACACTAGTTGAGGGTTTCATGTTATGAAAGGAAGGCTTTTACATTATAGATATGTGCACTGAAGCTGTTGCCCTGGCCTCCCTCTATGGTCAATGAAGAGAAAGAGGTATCTCTGTAGCGTGATTCATCTCTGTCCATAGAAGAGTGAATCCAGTCTGTAAGTGCCTGTTTCTTCCCACTAACCAGTGAGGGACGCTGGGATTACTCATTCATACGTCATTCTGGTTTTGTCCGTCTCCAGCAGCAAGATGACTCTAAGTCCAAATATTAACTCAAATTGTTCAGGTAGGCAGAATAGTTCAGACACATGGACAAACAATCCCACTCTTCCTCTGCACCAGTCTTGCCTACTATCGGCACCATGCACAGGATGTGCTCTGGACCCTGGCCTTTTTCCAAGGCAAGGAGTGGAAGTGCCTGAACCCATCCAGTGATGTTAGCTGGGTCCAGACTCTCGTCTTTGCTGACCATATGGGCTGGTATTGGCAGGACTGAGCATGCCACAGCACAGTCCCACAGAATAGAAACAGAAATCATTTCCTGAGCCCCCTCTATAGTGTGTCATTAATAAACCTGTGCAACTACATTGCCCGCAGCACTTTTACCAAGCTCTGTCAGTTGAACCAGCTCTATTATTCACCATGCACCATATTAACATGTGGAGAACAGCACTTGAAGCAAAGTCCTGTTTCTCTAACCAAAAGGGAGAGTATTTATTAATTTTGCCCTCATGCTGCTTTAATTCCTCAACAGATAGATTAAATTAAAGTTGGAACAATACATAGGTGAACTGAGACAAAAAAAGGACTGTTACACATGCGGTGTTGTCTTTTGAAGTACTTGATGCCTGATTAGCTGAGAGCTCTTCTAAACAACAGCCTGAATAGCAGCTGAATTACTTCGGGAAGCCCTGACTCTGGTTGTAAGTGGTGCACACACCAGGAAACTCACCCTGTGTGACATCGAAGGGTGCGGCTTGGAGCACCTGTCATTTTCTCTTCCTTCCCCCATAAAAATCTGTCAGGCAGTTTCATCTCCAGTGCAAAGGGCACGTAAATCAGCACACTCAGCTGGTGTTGACTGGGGGAGAAGGTGCCCATCATTATGACAGGAAGTTATGCCAATTGGCACTCATCCATCATGCTAACATCTCACACATAAGGAGAGACTGTTTACCAGCAGGGTGGAATGTAAAACAGGACAGTCATTTTGTGATTGAAGGAGTGCCAGAAAATAATATTATTTTTTTAAAAGGGAATCCTGTTACAGTTATATTTTTATCATCTAAGTGCAGAACTGAGAGATCAGCTGGCATGATGTCAGGCATGAACTTGCAGCAAACACAGGAGGGGGTCTTTGCATCTGTACATGTTCTGTGTAGATGGTAAAAAAAAAAAAGGTCATCATTGATAATGTGTATTTTTCTATCAAAGTAGTTTTGTACAGGTACCAAACACTCCTCAATAAGTCAGTTTGGAAAATTCCTCCTGAGCACAACTGGTTCCTCTGCTTAAGTATGGTCTTCATAGTCATATAATGGATAGAATGACCATGAGAACTGCTAAATACTTCTAGAAAGAGAGACTGAAGAATGAAACAACATTTCAAAGGTTGAGCTGTATTAGAAGAGATGGGGGGTGAGATTTGCTGATTATCTGCCCCCAGACCCATTAATCCTCTACTTCAATAACTATTGAGCACACTCTAAATTTACAGTAGAACAAATTACTTTTGGAGGAATATTGACTTCAAGGGAGAGAGAAGTAGGGTGAAAGAAAAGAAAATAAATCTTGTGCAATACTAGGGGCCTTGTACTCTGCAAGCATTAATAAGTAAACAGAAGCTCTGGGGTTTTTTAAAGATACTGGTGGGGTGAGGTTTAGGAAAAATAACTATCCTGCAAAGGGAAGTTCCTCCATTATACATGGCAATCAAAAGTTGTCAACACAGTGCCTGTCAAATAAAAAATTGTATTTCACATGTAGAATAGAAAGGTGCTCTAAAATTTGCAGAAGCTGTAGATTTTCCACCCATGAACTTCTAATCAATTTCTTCTCACCAATTTCAATCTGTGTAAACTGCATTTCTTTCCCTGCATCTGGGTACTCACTAGTGTGTTTGCCTGCCTGCTGGACGCTTATGACTGAAGCCGGGCTGCAAGATGTGAGAGATAGTAGGGCTCTCTTTCATACCTGTCCATAAACATGGACTCCTTTCCTCTTTTTCCTCCCTCAGCTCATAGTTTATCTTTGTTTCTCTTCCTTTAGTGACAAACTGGTGCAGTTGTGCCCCTTGCTAGGGAGCAGGAGAGATGCCAGGGGGATTTTCAAAATAGCTATGCTCCCCAGGCAGGGGACGCAGCATGGAGTGCTGCCCCCACCCCAGTGCATCACACCCTCACTTATGGATTTATTCTTGTCAAGAGGTAGGAAAGCTGCCCTGTGACAGAAGTCATGCACTGCCCTGGATAAAGGGTTTCAAGATTGGTGCATTTTTCTTGTAATACATCAAGAGGAGAAGGGAAAACCTGCCTGCAGACATAGCAAACGCCCAGCCACACTCACTGCCAGCACACAAATGACAATCAAACGTCTGCACCTGCTATGTGTGAGTTCAGGTGGCTTTCCAGAAAAAAAACAAAAAGCTCAGACACCTCTGGAATTAATAGTGGCTTTGTGAAAAAGTGTTTTCTTCTAATTTCCCATCTTTAAATTAGAATAATTGTGCTACCTCATCAGCAGCTTACAAATGATATGGCAGAGTTACATTACACAGCACACACTTGGCCATGTCAAATGGCGTATTTATAGCCGACCTCTCACTTTAAGGTAATTCAGGGATGAAGGAATTTCTTTTGTTTTGTTTCTCAATTAATTTAATGAGAGGCATTAGCCCAACAGTGTAGTAGTCCCTCAGTCAAGGAATGGGATTCAAGAGTGTGTGTAAAAACACCTCCTTCCTCCCCCCTGCAGCATATCATGCAGGAGACCTGTCCTTACTATATGTGACTAGTGAAAAGTTCAATATTCTTTCTTCTACCAAAAGCAGGAAACCTATCACTAATTTCTTCTGTATTTTACAAGACTTTTTTCAAGACTTCCTTGAATTTCTAATATGAAAACCATCAGACTCTATAACCATGTATTCATTTGACACAGGGATAATTTATAGCAATAGACATAAGCTGATTCTGCTGTCATCATGGGAGAAGAGGGAAGAAGAAAAGAAAGCAATTAACAGAGCATTTGGGGATATGAAGTAAACAGAAATCCATTCTCTTCCCTTCCTCCTCTACTACACCCACACACCAACACATGGTTCTCTAATTTGCTCTTTTGCATGAGACAAGGTTTCAGACAAGCTCTAAGACCAATTACTTTCTATTTAGAATAGGAAACAACTAGCTGAGAAATTGGATTTTAGGATAACAATATGTACAAGCCTGGTCATTAGTTCCAGAACCAACTTCAAAACACTGTGGGTGATATAATGTGTAACCTGAAGAATAAAAGAGCACATTGCAATTTAGACTACTTTTTGACCTAATGTCCTTCATGGAACTAGAAGTTCTTTCTAATTTTCTGTTAACAAGCTACCTCAGTTGTTCATCTTCTTCTCTGAGATGTCCTGATACTTTTGACAATAAGAATTAATCCCTGTGCCAAAAAGCTTACAATACTCCTGTGGCCAAACAGGGAAAAGGAGAATGCTGAGACAAACATGGGAAAAGGACACAAGTTTTCAAGCTCAATAAATCTAGTAAGAAAAATTGATTTAACAGCCGTAGAAGGTTTTTCGACTCCCTCCCTCCAGGTTTCCACCTAACACTACTTGGCTCCATCACAGAAGCAGATCTAGCACCAGCACTCTCAGCCAGTTTGTGTGTGTTTGTCAGGGAAAAGCCTTTGGGCAGCTTCACTGTATTTGCAGAACTGCCCTACCATATAGAATCAGACAATAATTGGGGTTGAAAAAGATCCCCAAGATCATTGTGTCCAAGTCCGTTGTTTGACCACTCAACATGTCAAGTAGACCATAGCAGTAAGTGCCACGTCCAGCTGTTTCTTGAACACTCACAGGGATGGTGACTCCACCAACGTCCCTGGGCAGCCCATTCCAATGCTTAACCACCCTTTCAGTGAAGAAATTTTTCCTGTTGTCCAGCCTCAACCTCCCCTGCAGCAGCCTGAATCTGTGTTCTCTCATCCTGTCACTGGCTGCCTGGGAGAAGAGGCTGACCCCCACCTGGCTACAACCTCCCTTCAGAGAGTTGTAGAGAGTGATAAGGTCTCCCCTGAGTCTCTTCTTTTCCAGGCTGAACAACCCCGGCTTCCTCAGCTGCTCTTCATAGGACATATGCTCCAGACCCTTCACCAGCTCTGTTGCCCTTCTCTGGACTTGCTCCAGCACCTCAATGTCCTTCTTGAATTGAGGGGCTCAAAATTGGACACGGGATTTGAGTTGTGGCCTTACCACTGCCAAGTACAGGAGGACAATCACTATCCTGGCCCTGCTGGCCACACTATTGTTGACATAAGCCAGGTGCCATTTGCCTTCTTTGCCACCTGGGCACAGCTGGCTCATGTTCAGCTGCTGTCAACCAGCACCCCCAGGTCCTTTTCCCCAGGGCAGCTTTCCAGACACTCGTTCTCCAGCCTGTAGCACTGCATGGCATTGTTGTGAACCAAGTGCAGGACTCGGTGCTTCACCTTATTGAACCTTATTGAACTTCACATAGTTGGCCAAGGCCCGTCAATCCAGCCTGTCCAGATCCCTCTGTGGATTCTTCCTGCCCTCCAGCAGAACACTCCCACCCAACTTGGTGTTGTCTGTGAACTTATTGAGTGTGCATTCAATCCCCTCATCCAGATCATTGACAAGATATGAAACAGGAACACCATAGGTGCAGTCTAGCAGCAGCAGGATGCTCCCTCTGGTTCCTTGCTCTGCTCATAGCAGTAAGGGTGAGTTTGATCACACGTATATGACACTTCATTGTTAAAGGACAAAGTAATGCTCTGCAAGGGAGACAGACTCTAAAGTAGTTAGAAATCTGGAAGGTATGGCTCTTTAAGACATGGTAATGCCATATCAGCCCCTGGCCAAGGGCTTTTGGCAGGGGTTGAGGTTTTTTCCAAACAATAGAGGTTCTTAAGCTGGCAAAATTAATGGCTTTAAACCTCTCTTCTACAAAATCTTGTAAATAAATACCGTCTTGTCAGAGCAGGGAATTGCTTGCACAATAAATCCACACTTCCTACCAAAACTTTTTATTTTAATTTCATTGTTACATTTTCATTGCAGCCTGGGATTTGATAGTAATTTTTCTGGTAAGATGAGAGAACTGAGATGTTGTGCTTGATAAATGGGAGAACTGAGATCCCATGCTTGGTAAATAAACAATTTGGAATACTGCATATCTCAAGTCAAATCAAATCAATGCTGATTGAAGTTATCACTTTATCATTTCTATCATGTAGGATGTTAAAGAGAGCTTTTCCTTGATTAAATGCCACCATGCTAAGTCAGAGTTTTTTGGAAGATCTAAGTAGAGCTAATGGATTTCATTTAATGAATATTGAATATGACAAAAAGCATAGGACAGGTCTCTCCAAAACTTCCCACAATTTTTAGCCAATTTAGTTGTGTCACTACAGTCACAATGAAAACACAAGAGGCCACATCCATTTAGGCAGCATGTCAACAGTTAAAAGCCCAGGTCTGAGTTAGGACATGTTCAGTTGTTTCTTCTGGCCATGGTATCCTGCCATGCATGTGTCCTCTCTGCTCTCCCCCAAATTCCTTCCTTTGGCTGAGGCATCCTGACATGGGAGCAGCATGGGAGCTGTTCGCAGTACTTCTGCAGACATCGTTTGCCTTCATGAACATGAACTTTTATGAACTTTTATGAACTCTTTGGACTCTTATTTTAAATCATTTAACTACTTTGCCTCAAACACCTCCTTCTGGACAACCATCCCCATTTGTCCACCCTGACACTGAAAATGTCTCCTCATATCCAAAATGTACAAATATATAATTTGGGACATTTTACTTATTTACTCTAAAGACTACTTTTGTTGCCCTGATATTCGCTCTTACAAAAGTTTTAGGGGCAGCAATCTTAGTTCAGCCTTTGCAGTGCTATGCTGAACAAGCAAAGATCTTTCATTTTTCTTCTGAAAAGGTCCCACCATGTTCCTTCAGATATCCCCTTTGTACCTATGTCTCAGTTTGAGTCTATAGTTTTTAACATCAGAGAATGAGCTCCACAGAAGTTTTCATCTTGTAGCTCATATTCCTGCATACTGTTTAACAGTATCCTATTTAACATAACATGGAGACTTAGTTATTCTCTTAGCTAAAACACCCATATCTTCCTCCTCCCTTGTTTATTCCCAGCTAAGCAATCCTTACGTGAAACATTTATCACTCATCCAGAAACTCTTCTTTTGTAAGAACACTTGATTTCAACTGAATTTTCAGAGCTAAAATAAAGCCATTCAGCCATGGCACTTGATCTCCATCAAATTTTCTTATTAGCTTGAGGATAAATGTTGAAAAATCAAATGTGCCAAAAGTTTTCCCTCTTCCATTCTTCCCTCACCTCTGACAAAGGTTGAATGGTTCTCATTTTTTGTCTCTGACTCAATGCTGTGAAGACAAATATGAATCTGAAACTAAAATCAAGACCACAGGAAGGCAACTAGATGAAGAAAAAGAAAACATCTAATAGGTAGCATCATTTCGGATAACTACTGTATTATTAATTCAATGGAATTCTGGCAGTAGAAAAAAAAACATTAAGAAGAGAAATGGCAGAAAGAAAATTAAGATTACAAAATTATGTCAGGATATGTCTTTTAAAGTATCATCCTGTGAAAGGATAATTGACTGTATCCAAGAAGAATAAAAAGAGGTAATAAACAAAGAGCTAACTAAAAGAGATTCTGCAGTTCTGGGATGGAGGATCAATCATGCGAATCCACAGTGGAGAACAGATTGGGCAGCCAGATGAGTCACATAGCTGTGCCTGGGCTGGCTTCAACACAAATTCTTCTGCAGGTGCTGCCATCTGGATATAAATCTTTCTTTGTTCTCCAGTGAGAGATTTTCAGAGTTTTCTTCTGCTCCACCAAAAGAAGGGGCTTCAGCAAATTAAACATGAGATTTCTCCTGAGGTATCAAGTGTTAACAAATCCTTACAGCTAGGAAAATCCTTCTGAGCTGAAGAAGCTGGGAGTAATTGAACCTCATCACACTTTGCACCTTGAAGTCAGTCATGTCCTGAAGACCAGTCTCCAGACACAGGAGCTGCCAGGTTTGAGGTGGAGCTGTAATGCCTGGTCATGCCTCAGGTGCATGATCCTCTGTTATTTCATGATAGCCAAGTCACAACAGTCAGCAGAAATTCTCCACACATCCATTGTTAGCCTATCCCAAATGTGAAATGCTCTTTAAACCTCTTTTAAACTTCAAAGTGTTTCACCTGGAGCTTACACTACATAGATCAAAGTTATCGACGGTATTTTCTATTTCAAGATCTTTTTATTGAGTGTGAACTTCAATAAATGATCAAGTCTCAGAAAAGTCTCCTTCATACTATGCTTTTGGGAAGGTTCTGGCTATGCAGCTCATGATCTTACTCCTATCACCATGAGTGATACCATAACTCTTCACTCTGTTAGCCTGTCCTGTCATGAAGTTCAAGAAGGTCAAATGCAAAGTTCTTCACCTGGGTCAGGGCAATCACCAGTACCAGAAGAGACTGGAGGATGAATCCTTGAAGGAGGACTTGGGGATACTGGTGGATGAAAACCTGGACATGACCTGCAATGTGCAGTTGCAGCCCAGAAAGCCGACTCCATCCTGGGCTGCATCAAAAGCAGCACAACCAGCAGGTCGTGGGAGGGGATTCTCCCCCTCTACTCTGGTGAGACCGCACCTGGAGTGCTGCATCCAGCTCTGGGCTCCCCAGTGCAAGGCAGACACAGACCTGTTAGAGCAGGTCCAGAGAAGGGCCATGAGAGGGCTGAAACACCTCTCCTATGAGGACAGGCTGAGAGAGCTGGGGTTGTTCAGATGGCAAAAGGGAAGACCCCAGGGAGGCCTTATAGCAACCTTACACTACTTTCAAATCCTTTCTAACCCAAACCATTCTGTGACTTGATGATTCTGTAGGTTCATGAAGAAGGAAAAAGCTGAGGGAAGAAACAGCAATTAGCTCTCTAGAGATTTAAATTTTCAAAGTTACACAAGGTATAAGAATTATGGGCAAAAAAAAATGTCGTTGTTGCACGATACAAGAAAAGAGCATGTAGTAAGTTGCATAAAGAAATACTTTCTTGTAGCAACTAATTTCCCAGGAAGTCTTACTAGAAGGTTTCAAATTGAAAATCACTTGAAAGGTACCTACTGTATATGGACTGTGTTGGGGAGAAAAAGCACTGTCTTTAGGCTGCTGACCTTGAAGAACTATAGATAACATCATTAATGGCATTGGAAAGGAAAAGATAATGGCAACATGATTTTGTTCTGTAGAAGAGATAAAAATGTTCTTACTAAATGGGTAACCAGAATGGATGACATGCGAATGGGAGGACCCATTCTGATCTGGTACTTTGTTGTTTATCTTCTTCGTTTTCAGATTACCAAAATTTTGAATGACGTATCACTTCCCTGTGTAAAAATCTGAGCTCCGATTTCTGACAAACAAATACTGTGTTGAAAATCAGGTGTGTATATAGATTATGATTAGACCATAATGAAGCAAGGAAAATTTATTTTAAAAAAACCAAGACCAAAATAACTTCTGGAGGTTGTTTACACAGGAAAATAATTTTCAGAGTTCACAAAAGATTTAACCTCCTTTCCACTACTAAATTCTACTTAAAACTATAAAGCATATTGTTTACATTTCTAATTATCACTCACTGGAAGAAGGCAATCCATTTCTCAGGGAGCAGTTTTTCTTTTGGCTTCTCTGAGTTTGCTGTGCACAGGTGTCAAAAATGTCAAAAACATAAAACTGTGACGATCTAGTAAAGGAAGCTGTTACNGAAACATCAGAAACAGGGACAGCATGAAGCAAAAGCAACAAGTACAGGCATAACATAAAAACTGTGGCGATCTAGTAAAGGAAGCTGTTACTTTTTTTTTCAATTTGAGATCCCCACCCAAAGGATCCGGTATCTTCTTGTGGGGAGCTCAAAATAGAGTTCCAATTTTTCTTCTAACTCCACTTTTTTTACCTGATGTCTGTTATATGTGAAATGTGAACAAATATGAAATAAATGCTAGCAGATTTAAAATTATGCTTTTTTTTTCTCAACAAAAGATTGAGAGATATAAAATATACGGATTCAAAAGTATGTTGAGTTGGGAAACGACAAAAGGAACAAAGATTGCAACAAAGAATTGATTATCTTCATATTTAACAATATGAATCAGTAACAATATCAAGTGATTGACATTAAAAGAGTAGAGTTGGGATCCCCTGTAGGTATGATACAGATGCCCCAGACACTTACCTGATAAGCAGATATGCTTCTGATGACCTCTGCTTCTTTCTCACCAGTGAAATTTACTGCTGAGCATATATTAAATACGGCTTTTCCCAATGCAGTTTTATGTATCCGCAAGTGAACCACCAGTAAAAGAATGTGAGTTGTATTCCTGAGTGAAGGCATATGTACTTTCTTCAGGAAACAGAGTTTAACTCCTAGCACTCATGTGAGTTGTACTGTCCCATATGTACAGAGGGAAGGACAGCGTGTCCCAGCGTCTCAAAGAGCACTCAGGTCCCGTTCCCTGTCTTTCCTCCTATTCCCACCTAAATGCAGCAGCATTAAGGCAAGTCATTAAAAGAAAATGAAGGAATTTACTGTCTGGAGGAATATATTTCTACATTCTTAACTAGAAATCCAGGACTTAGATTCTCACTGGCCACTTTTTAAATATATGAATTAAAGAGAGGGGAAAATGTGCCATTTTAGGCTTCTTAACATAGAAGCTAACTTACGGTGAAGCAAGAACATCTCTTTGGGTTGTTCCAATCTGAGCTGGCTCTCTCTCAGTAAGGTAACATAGCAGTTTTGCCACTAATCTAAAAAGAAAAGGCTTTCTGGCAGAGTGGTAAAAGTCTCCTTTTTTGTCATCTGCTGACATGCTTGTGTTCCTGATCATGATTTCTGAAAACCCGTGGTGGTTTTGCTTGCAATATGAAGAACCTACCAGAATGCTCATTGCTTGGCCATGAGCAGGGGCCAGACTCTTCAGGGGTGCTCAGCAGCAGGATGAGAAACAGTGGCCACAAAGTAAAACACAAGAAGTTCAATCTCAACATGAGGAAGAACTTCTTCACAATGAGGGTGGCAGAGCACTGGAACAGGCTGCCCAGGGAGGGCATGGAATCTCTGTGGAGACATTCAAACATGGACATGTTCCCGTGTCACCTGCTCCAGGTGACCCTGCCTTGGTAGAGGGTTGCACTAAATGATCTCCAAGGTCCCTTCCAACACAAACAATTCTGTAATTCTAAGATAAGTACATTCACAAGTTAAAGTAGCACCATAATTTTATCTTCTCTTTCAACTGGAGAACATGTGTTGCCTTTGTTATCCAGACCTTACAGATCTACCAGTGAGAATCATCAGTCATCTAGGATTGCTCAATTTACTCTCACATATCCACTACAGAGCTTTTGGTGTCATTTATTTCCACAACAATAGTATACTGTGATCTCACTAGGGGCTTCTCTGCAAGTTTTTGAGTCCTTTTTTATTCATGAGGGTCTGTCTTTGGCTTGCTCTTCTCCCTTCTTACACTCTCCCTGGGTAATCTCATCCTTCACTTCACATGAACATCTGCAAACAGACTTGCAAATCTGCTCCGTGCTTGCCTACCATTGCCAGCAAAAAGCTGCTGTGGCCATCCTGCTGTCAGGCACAGGCAATGTTATTTTAGCTGATTTTAATTACTGGTGGCTGTAGGAAATACTCTGGAATTCTGGGAACCGAGATCATTGAAATTAAAGCAAATTGGAAGATAAACACAACTAAATGTTGCAATTAAGAATTCTGACTTCAAAAGGATTTTTTTTTTTGAGAGAGAGAGAGAAATTAAGGGCTCTAAATGAACACACAGCTAATGGGAATGAAGTTATGAAAATTACAACAAATTTGGAACAAAAACTCATAAATGCAAGTATGGCAGGCCTGAATATTTCCTCCCTAAAATGCATAACAGAGAGGAAAACAAGGACAGAAGATTAACTGTTTTCCACTAAGTCTATGAAATGAGAAATGATATGATAAAGAATAGCAAAAAAATAAACTAATTCAAGAGACAGAGAGGAATAGAAACAGAGGAAAACAGATTAATTTCTTGGGCAACAGTGGAAAATATTACAGCTTTGGTAAGTATGCACAGCTTCAGGGCAAATCTTGAACTTTTGAAACAAAGCCAGTGAAGCAAAAGGAAAACAGGATAAAATGTACTATGAGCTACCAAATGTGGCTCATGCCACCTAATATCTCTCTTCAGTAAGAAACTGATTTTCAAAACCTAAAAATATTTCTAAACTCTAGGATGGATATTATCCATCTGGATTTTCATAGAGTAGGTGACAAATATCCCATGTCATAATTTATTGTTGAAGCTGGAAAAGAAAATATAAACAGAAGAACTATAAAATGATCAATCTGATGGTTTTGTATTTCTTTTTTTTCTGTCTTTGTTTACTTTGTTATTGTCATCATTACTATTATTTTAGAGAAGAAATTCACTGAAAAATTAAATACTGTCATGCTGGGAGTTTCCTGGGGAAGGCTTCAAAGATATGGATGAAAACTTGAAGTTTCTCTTACCTTGTATTTCCACAACAGACCTGACACACACATGGGATATTTTTCATTCAAGTTTACTAAAAATGGGTGTTTGGGGTCCTCATTAGTTCACAGAAGGTTTGGAAGATCATACAGGATGAATGGGTTGACTTTGAACGCTGGAGTTACAGGCATGAGTTGAATTATACCTCTGCCAAATAGAAGTTTGCAGGTTTTGGAAGTCTGACTAGAACTTCTGTTAGGAAGTCATCACTGGAAAAAGGTTCAAGAAATACCTGAGTGTATCATATCAATCACAGAGTGGTTATAAGTCATCAATGCAATGAAAGCTGAGGGGGAAAAATCAAATGCGATCTCAAAAAAAGTCAAGCAAGAGATTTCTAAAAGAAATATTCCCACATGAAGAAACTTGTGCAGTATAAAAGGAAGTTTGGCTCCTAATAACATACTATAACATGGTTATTACTGGTAGCCAAAGGCTCATCTTAAATCAAAATACTCAAAAACCCAAAAGATGCCAAAGATAAAATGTAGAAAAATTAAACTCTTTTCTTCTCCATCCTCTGTACTCTCCTACTTCTGAAAGTATTTTTAGCCTCTTAAAAGTTGAGCTTGAAGCAAATTTTGGAGTTCTCATCACACAGAAGTGTCGCTTGAAGTATTGCCCAAAATTGCGTACGTTTTGCAATCATTTGAAATGTGTCAGAAGAACTTCTCAGTGATCACGTCACTCCCTGATTCCTCTGCAGCTCGT
The DNA here is from genome assembly GCA_013398955.1 of Callaeas wilsoni. Taxonomy (NCBI): domain Eukaryota; kingdom Metazoa; phylum Chordata; class Aves; order Passeriformes; family Callaeidae; genus Callaeas; species Callaeas wilsoni. The sequence goes on from VWPU01000912.1 coordinate 69,298, forward strand.
GTAGGGTATCCTGGGCCAGCTTTAGACAAGCTAGCTAGTGGGAAAGAGGGAAACCCTGTGTGGCGTGCCAAAGGCAGGAGAAAGATGGTGCTATGACTGCTGCGGTAGCTGCCTCACATCAGATTGCCCACTGCAGCAGCAGTGGCCTCCAGTCCCTGAACCTGGTAGGTGGCAGAACATCTGGGGATGTCTGCAAATCTCTGAGGTTCTGTTCTGCTTTATGTGCAAGACAAGCCGATGCAAAGTAGATACTTAGAGCTAACTTGTTTTCTGTCATTGCAGAAAGGAGTATTTTTTCCCAAGAAACAAATAGCCAGAATGCAATGTTTATTCAACACACAGTAAACACTTAGATTTGCTTCTAAGTAACTAATGAGATACACAATTTGTTTTATGTTTCCATACTGAGCCTAGAGGGTTCACCCTGGCTGAACGCCAGGCACCCACCACAGCCTCTCTCTCGCTCCCCTCTGCAGCAGACAGGGGAGAGAAAATATCACAAAGGGTTCATGAGTTAAATACTGGGAGAGATCACTCACCAAATACCATCATGGGCAAACCAGACCAAATTAGAGATATTAATTGAATTTATTACTAACAAAGCCAGAGCAGGATAATGAGAAGCAAAAAAAGATCTTAAAAACACCTTCCCATCACTCCTCCCTCCTTCTCAGCTCTACCTCTTACCCTTCCAGGAGAACAGGGAGACAGGGAATGAGTATTATGGTCAGTTCACCACAGGTTGTTTCTCCTACTGCTCAGGGAGAGAAGTCATTCCCCTGCTCCACTGTGGGGTCCCTCCCACAGGAGACAGTCCTCCATGAACTTCTCCAACAAAAGTCCAGCCTATGAGGAACAGTTCTGCACAAACTGCTGCAACATGGGTCACTCTTCCATGGAGTGGAGTCCTTAAAGGACAGGCTCCTCCAGTGTGGGTCCTCCATGGGATGACAAATCCTACAAGGAAACCTTTTCCAGAGTTGGCTTCTCTGTTCACAGGTCTGCCGGTCCCTGCCAGGAACCTATTCCAGCACAGGCCTCTCACAGGTTCACAGCCTCCTCTCAGGCATCCACCTGCTCCAGCATGGTGGATCTCTGCATCCCTGTGATCCTCCATGAGCAGCAGGGGCACAGCTCTTTCACCATGGTCTTTACCACGGCCTGCAGTGGAATCTCAGCTCCTGCATCTGGAGCACCTCCTGCCCCTCCTTCTGCACTGCCCTTGGTGTCTGCAGAGTTGTTCCTCTCACATGCTCTCACTCCTCTCTTCTCTGGCTGCAGTTACGTCTGTGCAATAACATTTTTTTCCCTTCTTAAATCTGTTATCACGGAGGTGTTACCATCGTTTCTGATTGGCTGGGCCAGCAGTACATACGTCTTGGAGCAGCCAGGGATTGTTTTCATCAGACATGGGGAAGCTTCTGGCAGCTTCTCACAGAAGGCACCCCTGTAGCCCCCCCACTACCAAAGCTTGGCCATGCAAACCCAATACAGAAGCATAAAACATATAACTTCAAACAGATATTGAAAAATGGCCTATGTGCCATTAAAGGCCAGTATGCCAGCCAGCACAGTTCTGCAGCTGCCAAAAGCATTTTTCCACAGGGGACTATGTCAGGATTGCACAAAAATGAAAAGGAAATAAGCCTTAAATAGAAATAAAATTCAAACTGGTTTTGTATCTGTGAGGAGAAAGCTAACAAATCTCTTTGAAATAGGAAGCATTTGAGGTAACAAAGGCTGGTAACTGGAGATAATGTATATAGGAACAAGTGGTATCCGGGCATTTCTTTGTAAATCGTATTTGTATAAGGCCATAGAAAAATTTACAGATAGAGATGAGATGAAATGAAAGATCACTGTTGTAAAAGGACAAAAAAAATAGTGAAAGGACAGTAAAGACCTTTTGAGACATATTGTGTTATAATCAAGTTCTCAGAAATCTATAGCAATGATCAAGCTAATTCTTTGAAATGCCACAAGTAGCTTTCCAGGGTATGGTGGAAAAGTGTAAGTGAATGAGTATGGAGAAAACAAGAAGTCCAGTCTGGAAGGGAGTTTCCTCTGTGCTAAGGAAAGCCCTCTTCTAAAGCCTCTTGTCTTCTCTGCCAGTGCCCAGGCAGGAAGGCAGATGCCTGGTGAGCCAAAGGCACCCTGAGGCAGGAGGAGCTGTCTCCCTGCCGAGCAGCCCGGAACACAGATGCAACATGTGGAGGAACATCTGCCTCTGTGATAGCAGAGAAGCTTTCCAAAACATTCACTGTTTAAAATGTTCGTTTTAACAGCCCTTCAGCTGCCTGTGCCGTGGCATGGGTGGCTGTGTGCTGTGTTTTCACACCCCAAGGCATGGACTGAGATGCTCTGCCAGCAGGAGATGCGGGTGTGAAGAAGGGACCCAGTAGCAGGGAACACAGGCAGTGATGGACTTTTTGCCTGTGGGACAGGAGCTGAGTCAGGCAGAGAGTATGCTGAAAACACTGATGTCAGGTGGTAAGGGTAGAGGATTTTGGAGGAAGTGGTCTAACCTTCTGCCTCCTCCCAGTGTCAGAGAAGCCAGAGAGACAGGGATGACACAGGGGGCCCATGAGACGCAGCCAAGGTTGGTTGGCAAAAGGACAACAGAGACAGATAGAAGGATGACTGGCACTGGAAGGGGAGATACAGAAAATAAAAACACATGAGAGAAAGGAGTCAGCAAAAGCCAGTCATTGCCAAGCTGTCTTGGCCCGGCGTTACCCTGAGCTTTCCCTGGTTCTCCCAGCACTTAAGGGCAATGTGACACCGCTCGGGCACGCAGGAGCCCTTCCACTGATGGTGGGTAGCAGTGTGACCTAGCTGGCATTCAGCTGGGAAGGGCAGAGGCTTGTCCTTCAGCAGGAGACTCCACAACTGTCTGCAAGTGGATGTGGGAGGCAGCATGCTGCCAGCCAAGGGTACCCAAAAGGAATGAGCAGGGACTGCTCCTACTTGCTGATGACAACTTCCTAAGAAGGAAAGAGCATCCTTATGTTATCAGTGGAGGACACTGTTTACAAAGGTATTTATGCCTATGCCACTTTGGGCAGTCTTTAGCTTAGTCATATTTAAAGCCCATGACAACCTCTGCAAATGTAAGGCAAAGGTAAGAATAACAGCGGGAATGTAGAAGATGGTTTGAAACAGACAGCAAGGTGTTTTGAGCCAGGTATGCTTAAGCAGCAAAGATAATGTAGGGCTGTTTACCAGGGAATCCCCAGTGAGTTCTTTTGTCTGAAATGGGCAGAATGACTGAGCATGGCACACTTGGTAGGTCAGCTGGTTAATTCTGAAGGTTGGACCTGCTGCAGCAAAGCAGGGCATCTGCCCCACACTCCCACTCTGCTCAGAGCAGCCCCATTCCACAGGAGAAAGTCCAGGAAGAAAATGCTGCAAAATCGGAGCCACTTCTTCTAGCCCCAGCTGACAGAAGTCAGCAAGGCTGAGATTTACATTTGAGAGGCAGCAAGCAGCAGACTTGTCTACCTCTGTCACTGCCTCGCAACCTGGACATAGTCTAAACTTATCACACCATCTGTCTCCAGATACCTGCACATAACAGAATGGATTTTCCCTGAAGTGAGCTCATGTCTATCCCATGCATAGTGAAGATCTATCATTTTTATTTGGCAGCTCTCAGTGGAAACACTGGCCTGCATTTTGGTCAAAATGCCGCCTGACAATATCAGAAAGACCAAGTGTTGCCCAAGGACTGAACCAAAGTGTCAGAATGTAGCTCACAGTAGCACTCCATAACATTATTCCAGCAGAGACCATCTGATTGACTTATTGACTCCCTGGAAATACCCTTTAGCAGGATGTACTGTGGAGATAACAAGAAAGAGCTTAGGCCTCTTCTGTAAGCTTTAGTACAGAAAACAAATAATCACATGAACAACAGAGCTAACAAAGCTCAGTCACTGTTGCCATCTGCTCCACACAGTTGGATTTTGCTGCTTTGACAATACGTCTGCCCTGTAAAGACACTACTGTAGTCTCTGCCTTTTACCTGGCTTTTACCTGGGTGCTTATTTTCATGAAACTGTTCTCTAAAGCAGGTTGAAAGTTGCCAGTAGTTCAAAAGCTAACAGAGTGGCATAGACACACAGACATGTACAAACACACAGAGGCCAAGGAAGCTTAATTTCCTTTGAGGACCAGGCTGAAGAATAAGCTGTAACATTCATTTCTGAGAAAGACAGGAAGAAAATCCATCAATAGAGAATTACAACTTAAATGTATCCCCAAGTAATACTGATCCCAGTACTTGATTATGTGTTAGGCTGCTAAAACAGCATCTAACTCTGTTATTTCCAGCTGTTTATTTCACTTGCTTATTTAACTTGAAGAAGTAAGTCATCATGTCAACAGACAATGATGGAGTAAATGTTCAGAATTAATTCTGTTCAAAGACCAGATCTCTCTCACATGGCCAGACAGTGCAGTACAGCCCACTTGAGCACTGAGACTGGGTTTGCATTAAAAGGTCCATAAGCTCACAGCAGCATGGGAAGCCCATCCTGAAGTGCTGGGGAGCAGAGGATGTGTCATCTAGTTACAGCTGGAGCTCAAGCTCTTTCAAGAGAAAGAAATAAATATCATGCCAATCTTACCTGTCAGATACTGATGGACTGTCAAATCCGAATTTCTCAAACACTTTCATGCTCACATGACAATGTTGTCACCTGTGATTGATGGTTCTGACAATTTCAGACCTCATTTGGGGTGGCATGATGCCTGTCTGCCTCCCAGAGAACATCCCAGGGAACAAGGGAAAAGCCGGGAAGAGGATTCCAGGCTAGGCAAGCCCATCTTCAAGGAAGAATTTTTTGCTTTGATTTACTTTGTGTTCTCACCTTGTCTGGCTTCCAGCATCAGAGCCGGAGGATGGCTAGGGGGACCCCAAAAGGGAGAGCATTTCCCTTGAGCATGGGAGCCCTGGCACAGGCAGCCTAGGAGGTGCAGCCTCTGTTCCTCAGTGCTGCAGTGGGGATCTGTGAGTGCTCAGAGTCCCTCTCCTCCCTGACCTGTAGGAGGCCTTTTGCAGGGGGAAGGTTGTCAGAGAAAAGGACAATTGGTGACCCTCAGGGAAGGGCCCAGATCTGGGAGTATTGAGGCTCAAAGCCAGTCTTGGTGCTTTCCAAAAGTAAGGAATCTATGGCCTCCCTGAAGTGCTGCGAAGACAATCATCAATGTGTACTGGTGTAGCTGGTTCTGGACATAGGAGAGGGATTCAGCTTTCTTCCCTGTATCATATCATACAATATCATATCATAACATATCAGCCCCTCTCTATAAAAAAAACATGGAGGTGCTGGAGCACCAAAGAAAGGAAACAGAGTTGCCGAGCGATCTGAAGCATGTCTTATGAGGAGCAACTAAAGAAACAAGTGATAGGCCGCAAGTCACACCAGGGGAGGTTTAGATTGGACATTAGGAAAAAATTCTTCACTGAAAACATGGTCAGGCATTAGAATTAGCTGCCCAGGGAAGTGGTGGGATCAATAACCCCAGAAGTGTTCAAAAAACATGGAGATGTGGCAACTTGGAGACATAGGTTAGGGATGAACATGGCAGTGCTGGGTTATCAGTTAGACTTGATGAACTTAGTAGTCTTTTCCAACCTTGAGAACCTTATTGTTCTCTGATAATCATACCATACCTTTGTCCCAGGACAAAGATGATATGTCCCAGCACCAGCTTTTTGACCAGATCCTGGAGAGGGCTCTGCTTGCCAGGGCACAGCTGGCAGAGATGTCCTGTGCATACAGTCAGCCTCAGCTCCTTTGCTGCTATTTAAAAGAAGCACCTTGTGTGACTCAATGCATTGGGACACAAACCAGACCACTCATTAGTATTCTGCCAACGACACACCTCCCTTCCCCTTCCCCAGTAGAGACAACACGAAAAAAAAGACAAAATCCTGTTGTTCTGTCTTCCCTCTATTACTCATTCTCCCTGTGGCAAGGAACATCTGGTCCTGGTAGATCAGCTGTGGGAAAAGCAGTGGTGCCTCACAGGAATTGCCTTGTCAGATCCTGTCTCTCTCTCAGTGATCCCATGAAGCTCCCAGGATACTCTGCAGCCAATCCTTACAGTGTCTTCTTTTCAAATATTTGGTTTAGAGACACTTTAGCTCTCACTGCTTCCGTCCCTGAAGCTAAGAGCCCAGATCTTCCCCTTTCCTGTGATGGAGAACCTTTGGAGTTTCCTGAACACCTCTGGTTCTTTCTAGAATTGGTTTTCACACCATGTCTCACCTGACGTCACTACTCAAGCTAAGAAATGTCCTCAGGCTGCTTTCTGAGTCTCTCTGTTGTTTGCATATCTTGCCATTGCAGGTGCTTGGCACTGACTGCATGATGCAAAGCTGGGGGTCTGCTGAGCCGTGCTGGCAGCCTCCCCTCACCTAGACATGGAGAGAGTACGGGACATTGTTCGATGCACATCGCTGTCGGTGGGCTCTTGCTGGGTGCTGCTGTGGGAGGGGGCTGGCATGACACTCAGGGTTGAGATTAAGTCTGTGGTGGGGTTGAGTGGAAGTTGGACTTTCCTCAGTCCATGGGAATCTATCCCTGCAATAAGCTGCTTCTTGGCTTGCGGTCTAAAGACCACATAAACTTGTCTTTCTGCAGAATTTGAGGAGCAAGGCATGTCTGTGATATTTGCAGATGGTTTGGGGAGGGCCTCAGTCCTGATGCCTTTAGCCAGGTTACTCTTAGAAAAAGGAAAGATGAGCTTAGGGGAGCCCATATCTACAGTCCGTCCTCCAGCCCACCCTGCCCCAGATGACTTCTCATAGTGGGCCAGCCAAGGGAGAGCGTTGAACAAACCAGTATCAGATGGAAGTAGCATTGGTGTGCAGACCTAGTGTTAGAGTCTGTGCATGACGATCAGCCTGCCCTCCCACAAGCTAGTTTAGGAATGAGAGAGTTAGAACTCCTGTGGGGAAAGCAGAGAACTGGAGACAGTTCACCAAAAGCCTTACAGACACATGTTCCTATTCCATTCCAGTTTTTTGCCGTCTTTAGTCTTCCTCTACACACAAGCAGGAGTTTGGGTGGCAGAAACCAGGTCAGCAGTAAGAGGTTAATTAGTGCACAGATTAATGCTGGATGTCACATGGTCTGTCCTAACAGCTCCATTACTTGTGACAGGGTGCTGCGCTTGCTGGCACAAACCACAGCTCCCATCAGCTCCCATCATCTTGCTGAGTTTTTCCTTATTGTGTTCTGCAAATAAAGCCTGCCTCGTGTCTGTCTGTCTGTCTGTCTGTAAGTGCTCTCTAACACAAGGTAGGCAGAGTATCTTTACTGACGTAAAGGCTCCAAGTGCCTTGTTTCATCCTGGTACAGAATATCCCACCTGTTCCTGACTCAGCACCTCAAAAGAATGTTATTTCCAGGATGGAAATGAACACAGTCAGCAAATGATCTCTTTTTTAAAAAAAAAAATATTTCCTTTTAAACCTCTAACACTATGACTATCCTTGCTTATATTGAAAACACCCTTTTCTTCACTGACTTGCATTTTTTCAATTCTGGTTTTGGGCTTTGTGATTTTTATTGCTGGGAGTTTATAGGACTATTAGAGCTCCTGTAAAAAAGAAAACCACTGACAACCAAACCAACAACCACACACTGAGTGAGACTTGTTGCAAACACTTTCAGTGTCAGATATGCTGGAAAATCCAGAGAGAATACAGTGTTGAAATAGGCTTAAGTACGAAATGTTCTTAAACATTCTGCTGAGGATTGTATTGAGTATTTTAGATTGATTTTTAATGTGAGTTTTTTCCAGATGGTTGAGGCAGGATACTGCTGAGACAGATAACAGCTTTAAATGCACATGCCTGTTTAACTTGACAGTTTGCAAACAGTGGAGTGGCAAAGTTCACGAGCTGCACAAGGAGCCATCTCAAGCTCTCCACAACGGTAAGCACCCCACCCGTAGGGGCCTTGCCTTGTGAGCCAGCACCTCTGAGACACAAATGTACCTGCCTGGGCTGTACTGCTCCCCACAGTGCAGGTGGGGATTTGGCTCACAGCAAACCTGATGTGCCTGAGGAGCAATGCGAAGGCTTCCTCAAGACATCAGACTCAACGAGAGCATGGGATGCCTGGGCCAGCCGTGCAGGAGGGCTCTCTGTCCCAGGGCATCCAGCTCCCTGCTCAGGGCTGTTCAACACACGACGTGCTCCAGAGCCCCAAATTGCATGTCCTGTGCTGAGGGCTTAGCTCTGGTACCATGGCACTGAAGCTGTGTGGAGGGCTTCAGTCTTTCATTCATGGAAGATAAGGGAGAAGAACTCAGTGGAGGTGTGCATGGCAGTGGAATGAGGCTACCTGCATGCAGATCTGAGGAGTGAGCAACATGGCTCACATGGGAAGTGTTGTGGTCCCTAGTGCTGGGGAAGGAGGGTAGCTTCATGGGATGGTACCCAAATGGATAGAATCTGGTTGAGGGAAAACAAGAGCGAGAAAGCTTTCTCTCTGAGGCCCTGGAAAGAAGGGTGCTTGAAATGCAGCACAAGGGTACTGTCTCCCATTGCTTGCTTGTTGCTTTTCTGGGAAAATAGGCTCTGTCCACTAAGCAAACAGGACCACAACAAATAAATACTTCAGCAGACAAGTCTATCTGTTTTATCCTTTCCACAGAAACAGTCTGAAATACCTCTGATTAAAGCTAGCAGCTCAAGCTAAAACTGGGCAACGTGATTCAAAATTTATCCTTTTGCTTATTTTTTCTCAGCAATGTATGCTCAAGGTTTTTCATCTTCATCTGTATCAAAGGCTGATCTTTTGTTCTTTTCTATTGCTGTCATTCAGTTTTTGGAACAGCAATTTTTTTTTTACAGAACTAGGTAAGCTTTGGTGTTTCTCAGTGTGATTTTTCAAGTGCATAGTGTTGCTGTTATATATTTCCTTTTCATCAGAAAAGCAGACTGGTCTTTCTTTTGTAATGCAAGCCTCAAAACTGACCAGGTGCCAGTTTCTGGTTTTCTCTTACCGGGTTCCAGCTGCAGATGTTAATTTGCTGGCATGCAGTCTAAGTTCAGCCTGGGATGAAAGGATACTGCAGGCAGCAGAGGCAGAGGGTTTGGTGCAGAGTGGTAACATGGATTTCCTATTTGCAAAAGGATCAATCTGCCCATGAAGGTCACTCTGAGGAGAATTCCTGCTGTTACTGTAAGGAAATGATGAAGAGGGATGGAGGAATTCCAGTTAAATAAATGAGAATGAGCAGAAGAAGGGGCCAGGAAGAAGTAGGAAAGAGAATCTACAAAGGAAGAGCCATTTGAAGAAAAGAGGAATAAAATTAGAGGGATAAGCAGCACAAAAAGGAAGATGAGATGGGGAGCCAGGTGTGAGGACTTGGTGTCTGAAGTGCATGGAGCGGGTACCATGAAGGGACAAGACATATGCAAAGCATTGAGTGAGCAGGCAGGAAAGGGAGTCACTGTACTTGTATTTACTTGTGCCCCTGGGATCCTAAAAAGCTTAGTTTGATTTTCAGTAGTGAAAAAGATCTCCAATGGTGTTTTTAACAAGTCTTCAGGGCTTAAAACAGTGATCAAAACTCAAAAGTGCTGTATAGTGAATGAGAAATAAGACACGAGCACAGATTGTATCTCTAAGATGCCACTGTTTCTTGCAATCCCCACTGTGACAAATAGAAATGTGTATTGTTGTCTCAGCCCAGCTGCTGAGCACAAGTGACTGATGTCCCATAAAGAGGAATTCAGACTGTGCTGGTTTTGTCACCAAACTCATCCATTGTTCATTTTATTAAATGGTGTGTTCAAGGTTACAGTTTGTCCTTACAGTTACAGTTTATGTCTTACAACTCTGCACATCTAGTTATTGAGTAAAAGAGCACAAATCTCAGTGCAAATTGCCATTCTAGGCCTTATGTCCTCATCCTACTTACACCAGCTTAGCCCAGCCTTACTTCAGAGCCCCTCAGACTCCAGGCAGCTGGGTAATAATCTTGACACACCAACTATTGCCTTTTTCAGGCTAATTTGCACATTGGATGTAAGATAGGTATTCACATCCAGGCAACATTTACAAAAGGTTCTTTTAGAAGCACAAATCTTCTCTTGCCTGGCAAATCAGGTTCTAGTTAAGCCTGAGAACAGGGGAAGAACCTCTGCAAAGTGTCTGGCTTCTAAAATGCTTTTGCAATATTACTGTACCATTCTTCTCATAAGAGAGATAAAAATAAGATTAACATTCTAAGGGCATGAAAACCATGCAAGATTAACAGCCACTAAGACAGATGTTTAGCTACCTCCTGCTGCTCTGTCCCAGAGTAAAACCTTTCATTTTGAGCTTTCCTTCTCATGTGTTCTCCTCTATTTGCATGTTTATATCCATTTCCTCATCTGCCAGGGAGAAGATTGTCAAGATGTTCTCAATTTTGACCTCAATACAAAGTGTATTGCACAGATAATTGTCCTGGCTTGCTATTTTCATCATGGCATTTATGCCTTGCACCCCTCTGCACTACACCAATGTAACTACATTGGTCTTTGCTGACCAGGTACTTTACAATCCAGATTTGCTCTGTGAAGTATTCTTGCATAGTTGATTTCTAATCCTGTCCTTTCTCCACAAGTTATGTCCATCTTGATCGCTTAATTAAGATTATTTTTCCATTTCCATGCCAATGATTTTTCTGCAGAGCCTTCACCTTAAAATTTGCTTTCCCAATGCCTCCAAAATTATTTGCTTGTCTGCCTTCACAACCCTTCTTTTTGACACTACCCTTTTTTTTTGTTTTGGTTTCTCTAACCTTTTACCACAGAAATCACTACTGTACTGTAGTCACTATTTTACTCATTTGTTCTCTGGCACACAGTATCTGGACGAGGTTTTTACACACCATCTATTTCATAGCATCCATTGCCTTGCAGTTCTCCCTCATCTAATCAGCTCTCAAATCAAGCTTTTGTAGCGTCTGGAGAATGGGTTCTATGTTTTCCTTTTAACAGTGATGATGTGAAAGGCGCAAACATTGTAGTCAGTTGAAAAGAATGAATGTATTAACTGTCAGGCTCTAAAGCAACTTTCTTAAAGCCCCTCTTGACCACACACAGAGAAGTGATCGCTAATAATTACTATGTATAAAGATGCATGAAACAATACACATTTGTATGAAAAATATTCTACGTTTTCTTTCTTTGTATTTTCCCATCAAGACAGAAATGACTCCACCAGCATTCAAACAATCCAGTATCTACAGTAAATAGGGACAGCAATAACCTACAAAAACTCTAATTCTAATTTTCCACTTGGTGAACAAGACTAGGTATTTTTCTATTTTAGTATGTTCTGAATGTTATTCATTATTGAAAAGATCATGGTAATCATAGCTACAACCTTTAGAAAATAGAAATTAATTTCTTCATATGGAAATGAATAGCATTCATCCCTCTGGATGGCAAAGTCTTGAGTTCAGGTAGTGTAAAACAAAATTGTTTCCACTTTTTGAGACAGAAAGGTAAATTTAGGTTAAGTGAGCTGTAAGACTTGTGGTGTTTTGTCTTCTGGCTGATTATCAGGGTAATGTTGAATTTGATTAAATTTCACTGAAGAAGAACTGATACCCTCTATCCAACAACCTTTTTCTTATCTCACCTGTCCACTTACTCCCTTTCTGCATCAATTTTAGGGGTTTTAAGTGTTCTTAATTGAAATTTAAACAGGAATACATATTCTTTTTCTCTCCTTTTGTCTTCATTAAGAAGGTATCTGAATACTAAACCAAACAACCTTTTCTGCTAACAAATCTGAAATGCCAGCATTGTGTACTTTATGAATATATAGAGAGACTGGGAGGGCAGGAGCTTCAAAAGCCACCAGAAGAGGAGACCAGGAGAAATAATAATGCCAAATCTGTACTACATCCAGTGTCTGAAATACCATAGGACAGCTAAACACTGTGCTATGGAAAGTGAACACGCAGTGATCATTGAAGGCAGGATTTACGAAGCACAGAAAGCACCTCAAAAAGGTAATTTGCATGAAAGGAAGGCTGGACAAAGTCACTTTTTCTTAATAAACAATAGAAACATACCTAAAGAGAAACTTGAATGGATGAAAAAGAAAACAGATCTAATAAAACAGGAGAAGGGAAACTTGTCCCCACATCACCTGGCTGGTGAGATCTATGTAGCTCACTTGCACCCATATGGATTGGGAGAACACTGGAGAGCCAGGACAGTGGCACAGAGACATCATAGTAAAGAAAGTAGCTGTTCTGACTCACCTTGCATAGAAGACTAATAGTCAAGCCAGGGCATGACAGAGAAATAAATCCCCAAATCAGCTGTAGTATTAGGGCGATTAAAGAGAATCCTTGAAGTATCCTATTGAATTTTCAAACTCTAGTGCTAGCAGACTCCTCTGGAAAAGGTGACTAGGAAAAAAGCACATACTTTTCATTGAAATGATAGATGCAAATAGAACTCCCTTTCTGAGAAACCATGCAGGGCACTTAAGAATCAAAATAAGTTGGTTGATCTCAAAGCGTTCTGCAAAGCTGCAAGTGTCCATTTGGAGGCAGGTGCCATCAGGTGTGGGAAAATGGAAGAAGTTCCTCTGCTCTGTATTATCTTATGTCCTTCTGGCAAGTGGCAGCAGGTTTAAGAAAACCTGTATTGTCACAAAGAAAATATAAAAAGCCTTTGGTTTGCTGTGACCCAAAAGAAAAAATCTGCTAGACCCTTATTGCTCATGAGATGCTTCAACAGTTGAATAAAACATGGAGTAAGCTGTTAGAATTCAAACCTTTAGATGGAGTCTGTGATCCAGGTGAGTCTACCAACAAGCTCAACCACATTGAGGTTTTTTTCAAATTATCAGCATATGGCAGGTTCCCCACTTTGGTACTAAACTAGTGCTACACATGATACACATGATAATGGATAATAGGCCTACATTTACAGCTCTCGAGGTCTGGCACCACAAATACTCTTGTCCATCACCCTTGTATTTGGTTGTTGATTTTTGTTAATCACTTAGGCTTGTTGGCTAGCACTTTGGTTGTGTCTTCCACAGAGAAATCAATGCTAAAGGCAAAACAATCTTTAAGACACAAAACAAAAGTAAAATTACTACAACAATAGCCCATAACTGGCTCTCAGACATCATCTGAGAACCCATATATTATGTTCCTCAATATTGCTAAACAGACAATTTTAATACTGATTTTGCAACAGTTCATAATGAACAGAGGAAAGTAAAGACTGGCGAACCAGTCCAAGGTGATATGGAAGAGAAGACCAAATATCCAATGTTTCAGGATAGAGAGCACAAGAGAGAATAATGTGCAGAAAATCTAACTTAGGTTATTCTCTTCCCATTTCCTAAATGTCTGACAGAAAGTTTCTCAAGTTTCTAAACCTAATCTTTAATAGGTACCTAAGGTGCCTGTTGATCTTATTATTTGTTCCATATAACTGTCATGTCTTATTTGCTTTGGTACTTCTAGGAAAAAAAAAGTATTAAGGCTATCAGTCTGCAGAATGAAAACTATTTAAAAATTGGAAACAACAGGGAAGATTTTTCAGGACAAACATGAATCAGTAATCACTAGTCCCATTGCTGGCACTAATGCTGGAACCAGTTCAATTAAGCATTTTTGTCAATGACCTAAAGAAGCTATTTCATAATAAAATTCCCAAGCTTGCAGATGGTACTGAGCTTTTTCCAGTGGTCCAGTGCAATACCAAAGGCAAGTAATTCCAGAAAGAACTGATGTGGGCAGAAAGGTGGCAGATGTATTCAAGGCAGAGAAATACAAAGTGATGTAAAAGTAATCTGAAACTTGCCTCCTTTATGTTCAAACACTATCTAACAGAGAAGATATCTTGGAGTACTCATTGACAGGTCAAAAAATAATTGAATAAAGAGCAGTAGCCAAAAAGGCCAATAAAATATTTAACACCATCAGGAGGGGATCTAGGAATAAAATCAAGGGCATCATTTTGCTTCTATAAATAACTAAGTCCTGTACTGAGTTCGGTGGGTTATTCTGGCCTTCATATCTCAAGAGAAATGGAGTGGAGTTAGAGAAAGTGCCGACAAAGGCAACTAGAGAAAATCAAGACTGTGAAGCAGCTGCTTTACTCTAGGAGATTTAAAGGGCTGGGACTCTTTGAGGGAGAGACTGACAAAAGAATGTGACTAAGGTTTTAAAGATCTTTAAGGTGGAAGGCAAATGGAATTCAGAAATCACAGCACATCCCACCTAATCCTACTTTTAACAACCTTAATAGAAGAGTTTTGGATGCTGGGGCAGTATCTAGGTAATGGACCACTGAAAGTGCTGAAGTTTGCATACCCTCCTTAAACAGAATTGAGTTTTTCAAACATTCCAGGCAGAATGTTTGGGTTGGATAGAGTTTGATCTGATTGGGCTGGATTTGATCTGACCTGCCACGATGATTCTTGTGTTCAGGAGATCTCTGACCCCAGGGCTGCAATAGTGCAGCCTCCTCAGGCTTTCCCCAGTAAAGCACTAAACCATTTGAAGGAAAAGGAAACAAACTCTGCCAGCAGCTCCCCTATAAATCTTTCCTGAATTACCAGCCACATGGTCACATAATTTCTAATCTGAATAATATGCAGATTGACTGATTGTAACTGTCCTTTTTTGGGGTGGGTAGATGATATGATACTATGCTGACATAACAGACCATATCTTCTATGAAGATGTGGATTTTTTGCACCCATTCTGTGTCCAGAATTAGAGTGCCAGGTGAAGGTTTTGCAGGTGGTGCTTGCTGTTTAGTGACACAAAATCATGCTATTTTTTATGTGCACCCAGACACAGACCTTAACTACAAGCCTGGATAAAATCTTTCCTCTATTGAACAAATAATTCTGTTAGAATCATAAAGAGAAGCTACCTTTACCTTGATTTTCGCATTTGAAGAACCATTGACTTCTGATGTGACTGCCAGGGCTTATATTTAAAGAGGAATTGTTTACACAGACAACTGCATTCAGGCTGTTGAACTGAAATATTTGCACTGAACAAAACAAAATCCTTACTGTCCTTCTTACCCATTAAATAGCACTGGTGCTTACCTGAAGTAACTTACTGTTGCAAAATGATCTTTTATTCAGTCATATGTGTCACAGTTTTCCCTATGTAAAATGGGGACAATAACAGTAAGATTGGCTAGAGAAATAAGATTTTCTTCCATGACAGCGAAGCTGAGATGAGCAATGACTGTGCACTGAAATCTCCCAGATGCTTTGTTGAAGTGTTCAGCAAGGGGGACTCAGGCTCCTCTTGCACTATCCTTCAGAAAGGCATGAATACAGTTCAGATACTCCAGTGGATTGTTTTACATATTCACAAGGCAAGAGAAGCTCTGATTATCTCTCTTATTTTCAGCCAGGTTTTTAGCACCAGGGGATATAGAAGTGGAACCAAAATCCCCAGAATTTACATTCCCAGAGTTTCTTTCAGATAAAAGGACCAAAACAAATTTCCCTCCTTTTCAATCACTTCAGCTTCACTGTCTTGAAAAACAAAAAGTCAGCAGGATAATTAATATTCATTGGTTATCCTCATGAAGGAAAAGAGTTTTCACTGCAAGCTAGGTGAATTAAGCCATGGAGAAAGGCAGGCATTACACTGCCTGCTGATTCCTTGCCTTGCCATCTCCTGGTTCATAAAGCAAGAGCTTTGTCTCCCTGTAGGACCTGACAGCCTAAGCAATATGGGTCATTGCCTCGCTGCAAAGCAAGAGAGAACAAAACAGCATGATGTTTGTGGAAAAGCTTCTTGCAGACCAAGCACATCGTGCTGGCTGGGAAGATGGGAGGTCAGAGGAGACTGGCACACCACCAGTGCCAGCAAGGCTGCACCTGTGAGCGCTGGGAATGGTGAGCTGGCATCACCTCCTCTGGGTAACAATCAGACAGAGAATTTCCATTTGATGAGGGAATTCAGAAATATTTGCAATTTGGGCAAACCAGGTTAATGAAATATCTACTGCTATGAAATGCCAAACTGAAATATTTCCAGTTGGCATGACAAGCTTTTCTCTTTGTCAGGCTGCTCACCTGTCTCTGCCAGGTTCTCAGCACATGAACTCCAGTGGAAGGAAAACCCTTCAGGGGCTGCCTCGTAAACCCTTTTGCAGAGCTCAGTCACAGTATATGTATCCAAAATGGAGGCAAAACTGACCTGGAGACAACCTGGGCTCACAACTTGTCACATGCTACAGGGTGGCAAGCCACGATTGTGAGAAACTATGCAAAAATCTCAGAGGAAATCTGAATTTCAGGACAGTTATAAAATCTTTACTAATCCAAATCATAGAAACAGCTAAGTTTCAAAGAGGCATGTTTAAGCTGATGTTAATGCCATGTGACAGGTTGGGTTGTGAACCAGTCAGTTTGAAAAGGACGTAGTTAAGGTGGGAAAGTTTTCAGTAGAGCTGAGACCTTCAAATGTTAGGGATTGTCTGGTATGTACACCCCTAATTTTAGTTTCTCCTCATTTAACCCGTGTTTCTGCCACATCTGTTGTTTTCTACCACTGGATCATAAAAATTCTTATTTGAATTCAATGTGAGTGACTCATAGTAAACCATGCATTCAGCAGGAATAGAGAAATTTTTGGTGTGTATCCACAAATAATTTGATTTTTACTCATCTGGTTGCTATGCCAAATAATTTAATGAATGTTTTCTGAAACAAAATGTCAGCCTGTGGCATGACTGCAAACTATTCAATAGATGTATTCTTACCTGTGTTCATTATTCTTGCAAATCTGCATTAAAACATTGGCTGACCTCAATGACTGATGTAAGCACTCAACTTCATGAATTACCTATACTCCTAATTAAGCCTTTTCTACAGCTTACTGTCCCAGATAAGCTGGGATATACACATTCTTCATGTATATTATGTATATTTAAAGTAATATAACATTACAGACAAAAAATTATTTAAAAATCAAAGCAAAAAACAAAATCACAGGCTAGAGAGGTTCTGAGCCCAGTGAAAACCTGACAGGCAATGGGAAATTCTTTCTTTCCAGCCATGGCAACCACACAGAAGAGATTCGCATCTGTGAATCTCAGTCTTTTAGACTGGAGATCAAACTAGTCTTGGATATTAAAAATACCCTGTTAAATTCTGAATTTTGCTGGCAACTTGCTGCCTCAACTAAAATCTATGGCAAAAGGGTCTTCTAGGAGGGGCTTTTAGAAGGGGCTAAACCTTGTACAGAAAGCAAACATATCTCATGGGAGCTAGCTCCCCTGTCTAATCTTCGTGAGGTAGATTTGGCCGGCAGACAGTGCAAGAGATGAGGTTTTCTTCTTCAGCCAATTTAATACTTTTAAAAGGAGACAGATTTATCAAGTGCAACAAATGATTAGAAGAGCAATTAATAAATTTTTTCCTTTCTAATTTAATATTTTCTTATTTTTTTATCTTCTAGATCTGTTCCTTAAGCTCCATGGCAATCTGCAGCAGAGACCAAACCAAGAAATGACACTGCAAACACAAAATTAAATTCTCCACTCCTACATGTCTTCAAATGACATCAGTCCCTTGGGGTTTTTTTCCCCCAGAGGATTCCTTCCTGTGCATCATCACAGCATCATGGTCACTATGGGCAACATGTCTAGGCTAAGCTGGCTCACCGGATTCCCTAGGCTTCCCTAGGAAAACGGATACTGTCAGAGGGCAAATCAACCTTCACTTCTGGCTGGATAAGAGGACTCACAAGCAAAGAGCCTAGAAAGAGACGCACCTGGCTCACAGTCCCACCAAGTTAGCCAGGCAAAAAGAGGATAAACAGAGCAAAACCAGCCACACACAGTCTACAGCTATTGTAAAATATTTGGCTAGAGGTAAATTACTTGTGCAAATAAGATTAGCAGCAAAAAATCCCAGCAATCCATGTTTTTGGCATGAAGGAAGCCAGGCACCATGTTTGGCTTTACTGGGTCCTGCCTTTGCAGCATCTTTTTTCTCTTCAGTGCTTCTCTTCTCTCAGTGCTATTTTATGAAAAACTTGGAAAGCCTGAAGTCTCAGCAGTGTTAGAATGCAGGGCAGGGGCAAAGAAAATACCTAGTAAAATTTGTCAGATGTTTAGTCCCATGAGCAGAATGGTAGTACAAGGTTCAAATAAAGATTTTCAACCAATGTGAAATTTTGTTGAAATCTGACAGAAGATTTCAGGTTTGCTTGTGGGAAGGGGTAAAAAGGGCAGAAAACAATGCAATACCACAAGCTCTATTCTCCTAGGAAATCAAGCAAGAAGTATGATTCAAATTCTCCACTAACCAATTTGTATGGGGAAAAAAAATAGATACTTCTCGTCTCAAGCATTGTTTGTAAAATACACCAACCAAGACCACTGGTGCATCACAAGATGGAGAAGACAATGTTCAGAAAACCAGGAAATTTGTAGGAATAGGAATTTGTAGGAATTTTGCCTACAATACTGCTGCAGGCAAATGAATGGGAAAAGGTTTTTTTCCAAAAATACAGCATGAATTTTATACCTGGTATGATACAATTACCCACCTGCAATTAAATGACACTGCACAAACACTATTGCATGTTGCATTTAAGTAGCATTTCTTCTAAGACCAGATGGTTAAGTGGCTTTCTTCACAAGTGCCACATTTTAGCGATCTGGAAAGTTTGTTACTTTTGATCCTCATTTTCATTTACTTAAACAATAATGATGAAAGAACATGATGCTTCAGGCAGACTCAGGTTAATAGGTATAAATTGTGCTCTGGAGTATTGACTTTTTCAAGACAGTTATTGATTCCTATAAAACAGCCTGCATCTAATTATTTTTTTATCTTACTGTAGAAAGTGTATATGAATTAACCACATGAATATAAGGTCAAATCCTGAAATTTGTGTTCAGTTTTCGGTTCAATATTTATTGAAGTAACATTCCCACTGAAGTGCAGACAGAGATCAAAGGAAAGCTGACTTTGTTCATTGATGCTTTTAGACACACACACACACACACACAGACACACACAGACACACACATACACACACAGTTTATCAAGTGGTCTGGTGGCCAGGGCACTCTGCGTGTTGTGGAAGGTCCAGCAGAGCTGAGGCCTGAATTTCATTTAAACCACCCAGCTCCCTGACAAGTGTGCTGATCTCTGGGCTATGGGTCAGTTCGTGATGTGTTTATGTGAATTACGTGTATTTTAGCCTGGAATGTCATCTTGAACATGAGGAACACCCCAAGAGAAAGTTTCCACAACTAGTATATTCCTTCTGAAAGTTTCATGACTGAGAAATTCATGTTTTGCCACATGGTGAAAGAAAATATAACCCAGTTTCTGAGCCACTCCAAGGTTTGCATTACAGACATTGAGAGCTGCTGACATTAGGATGTTCCTGGACAAAGAGTGAGGGTGGGACTCATTTGCTCTCACTGGCATATCCATGGAAAAGACATTGAATTAGCCACCCTCCAGTTGCCTTTTCATCACCAGAGAGAAGCAAGCTCTCATGAGAATAACCCCATGCTATCATGCACAGCTAAAATAGAGCAGACAATTCAAACCCCAAATGTTCCATTTTCCCCCTATTACTTCAAGGGACCTCAGTGATGAGCAGCTGAGGTGTGTATTTCTTCAGCAAGGTGAGGCAAATCCCAGTCGCAGGGCTCTTTCCCTGAAGGGATAAGGTCATGGAGCAGGGAAGTCATGCCTGTTGTCAAACTCCAGATCCATCACCAAGGCGGTGGCAGAAGCCAGGCTACACCTGTGTTTCCCAAACCGCTGGAACACGTGGCCATTCCAGGTAGCAGCATGCTCTGCCCGGATAAAGTTTATTTGCTTGGCCACTTTCCATACACTCAGATTCTTGCACATGCTTGAAGCATATGGGCTTTCTCCTGTGAATGTGAGACATGTCTGCACAATAACATCCCAGACACTGAAAGAAAGCAGTATTTCACGGCCAGAGTGTGATGACATACATCAGCTTCTACTTAATGGAGTTTTTGCTAGCTTTAATATGTAATTGGCTTAATATAATGCACTTTATGTTATATCAACTAGTGTTTTTAGCTCTTATACTGTGTAGTAAGTCCTTCTAATCAAGAACTGTCTGTTCATTTTTCTTAATAAATAACTCACTTTTTAGAAATACATCTGATTTACCATCATTAAACTTGCCAGACAAAGTTGCAAAACCTAAATTGTTAATAAAGTCTAAGGCTAAGGAAGGATTTACCTTCATTTAAACCCCTTCCTTTCTAGGACAGAGTTTGAATACACAAAGAGTCCTTTCTGCATCTCAGACTTAAAGAGAGGTCAGCAAACTTTAGCACACTTTAGCAAACTTTGTCTGAAGCACCCACAACATTCCATCAGATTGCTATTCCATCCAGCACTTTGCAGCAATGTTGATGGGTATTTGGAGTTTGTGAAAAAAACATTCCCTTCGTATTTAATAAAATTACTTCAGTGTCACTTGCCCCATCTATGGGTCAGTCTGTTTACTTGAAATATCTTAACACTAACAGAGAGTTCAGGTCTGGGTTCTGGACCCAGAAACCCTCTCGGGGAGTACTTAAAAACTGATGCACCAGAAGATGCAACAGTTTCTTTTAAGATACTGACTCAATTAGAATTAAGTGACATTCAGCACAATGAACATTTACTTCTCGATGATCAAAAATAACACCCACACAATAATACAGCTGTTGTTTTCAACCTCTTCCACTCAGACATGCTTCTAAAATGTGTCCATTTGTTATAATGAAGCACTGCATTGGCAGCTGTGTTTCTTCTGTGATTAGTCTGATCTGCTTCAAGCACCATGAGTTTGCTTTACTTGATCAGGGCCAGCCTCTGTCTCTTTTAGCCTGTGCTCAAGGAACCCTAGTGCACAAAATGGGTCTGTCTCGAACTTCTGCTGCCTTCCAGCTCATCACATCAGTCTTTCCAAGATGTTTCAACAGTAGGAGGGGTTGAAATCCTTATTGAAACTTGACCCTGACCTTCCTCAGTGGATTCAAGCAGAATCAAAAAGAGAGTGCCTAATCAAAGCCATAATGCCTGACTGTTACCTGTGAGCAAAGCCTCCAGGAAAACCTCTGCTCAGGAGGGCTGGCTGGTGCCGAGCTGCCCATCTGCTGTCCCGTCCTTGCGGACAGCTCAGCTCACACGTGGGGCCCACACCTCTCTTCTCCCCACTGCTGAACTGGCACAGTGCTTTCCCTGCCCTATATGTCTCTTAACACTGTCTGCAAAGGGACAGCGGTTTCTTAAAATCTTCTTACATAGGGAGCCAGGAAAAAACTGGTTGGAGGGAGCACTTTGGGATTCAGTCTTCTGTGAGCAATGTCAGAGCACTTGAACCCATGCACTGACTGAGGGACCATCCGAGTTACACAAATCTGCTTCTGAGCTCTACTTCCCAGTAGCAGAGCAACTGTCACTGTACCAAAGCTGGCAATTCATGGATGCAAAGTGAATGTCAGACTGGATTTAAAGCCCCCCTCTGAACTTCATTGCACTTGAATATCTACTTAAAAGGTTCCCATTTTTATTCTTTTCTGCCACATTAACTTTGTCTTTCAGTCCCACTGGAAATCATCTGGCCTCTCTTTGAATGAATTGATTCTGAGCATCCAATTCATTACTGCACTATAGGGAAAAATTATCACAGAAACTCTCTGCCAAGCAGCCTGATAGCCAGCTGATGCAGAATTGTAAGTGTCAGTGAAGCGGCCATTTCTTGATATCTGTCAGATTGCATGTATTAATAAGATTATTTATTTTAATAAGTTGGGCAGCATATTTATTTTAATATTGGGCAGTATATGTAACCTCTTCAGAGAAGAAACTTGTTGACAAAGTTGTACAAATCAATACACCACGTACTCTTTCTTGTCTTTTTTTTTCCTGTGTTTTAGGGTTTTTTATATCTGTTAGTAATATATTTATTTATGGGCAGAAAAGCATTTGTACAGGTCCAGCTACTCCATTGTCCTGTCAGTACAGCAAACTAATATCAAAAGCTTTAGCAAAACATGTAAGAAAAAGGGGAGATGTATTGTGCTTTTCTACTCATGTATCATTTCCATAACCCATGACTTAGGGATATCCTGAGATCATGGCTGTATGTGTGTTTAATCGTAACTTGTATAAACTGCTTTTAGTCCTTTTACACCTTCTGCCTTCACCTATCAGAATGATAACAGCTGATTTTGAGCTCATAACTTTGTAAATATAGTGAAAGTTGGTTTTCCTTATGTGTCTTACTTTGCAACCTATCAACACTGGATTTCACTTGCAATTTTATTACCAATTTCTCAATAATGATAGAATCACAGAATGTTATGGATTGGAAGGAACAGCAAAAATCATCTACCCTCAACCCCCCTGACATGGACGGGGACACCTCCCACTAAACCAGATTGCTCAAGGACTTATCCAATGTGGCCTGGAACACTGCCAGGACTGGGGCATCCACAACCTCCCGGAGCAACCTGTTCCTGTGTCTCACCACACTCATGGTAGAGTGAAATTAATTTCTTCCTAATATCTAACCTAAATTTCCCCACTTCCAGTTTGAACCCATTATTCCTTGTACTATGACCAGTTTCTGATGAAGAATCCCTCTCTGACTTCCCTGAGGGCCCCCTTCAGATACTGAAATGTTGCTATGAGGCCTCCATGCAACCTTCTCTTCTCCCAGCTGAACAAGCCCAAAATTTTCAGCCCGTCTTCATAGGGAAGGTGCTTCAGTCCTCTTCGTGGTGCTCCTCTGGACTTGCTCCATGTCCTTCTTATGTTGGGGACACCCGAACTGTACACAGTGCTTCAGGTGGGGTCTCACAAGAGCAAAGTAGAGGGGGACAATCACCTCCTTCATGAGCTGTAGTAGCAGGAGTGAATAACCTCCTTCCAGCATGGCCTGCTGGCCACACTCCTTTTGATGCAACCTAGGACAGTGACTTTCTGTGCTGCAGGTGCACACTGCTGGCTCACATTGAGCTTTTTGTGAACCATCACCCCCCAGTCCTCCACAGGACTGCTCTCAATCACTTCTCCACCTAACCTGTAGGTGCGTCTGGCATCGCTTCAAAACAGGACCTTGCACTTCACTTTGTTGAACTTCATGAGGTTTGCATTGCTCCTCCTCTCAAGTGTGTTAAGCTCCCTCTGGATCCCTTCTCCACAGCCTGGCAACTGGACCACAACTCTTTCACTCTGAGTTTCCTCAGCAGGTCCTTATCCATCCACAGAGGCCTCCTGGCATATCTGCCTATTTCCTCCTCGTCGGATCCATTGCTTCTGAGCTTGGAGGAGGTGATCCTTGAATAACAGTAAGCATTCTTGGGCCCCTCTGCTCTCCAGGGCTCTGTCCCATGGGCTTCTACTGAGTAGGTTCCTGAAGAGGCCAGTCTGCTATCCTGAAGTCCAGGGCCCTGAGCTTGCTTCATGCCCTTCTCACTGCCCTGAGCATCTCAAACTCCACCATCTCGTGGTCACTGCAGCCAAGGCTGCCTTGGAGCACTACATTCCCCACCAGCTGCTCCCTGTTGGTTAACCTCTCCTTGTTGGCTCCTCAAATACCTACATAAGGAAGTTGCCATTGACACATTTTTATTCTTAACCTTTTATTCCTTTAACAATCTTTTAATCTGGAAAGAAACTTTCCTCTTACAACCATTTGCAGAATCTTTGGTGAGGAAGATTTCACAGAACTGTTTCTGATTTCAGAGAATATTCTGAGTTGGAAGGGACCCACAAGGATCATCAGGTCTAGCTCTTAAGTAAATGGTCTGTACAGGGACTAAGCCTATGACCTTGGTGTTATTGGCACCATGCTCTGACCAGCTGAGCTAATCTCAGGGTCCAACTTGTTAAAATCTTTTCAGAAATCAACGTATCTTTTTACTGACTCCTTACACACTATTCTTGTAAGGAATGTAATTTCTCACCACGGAAAATTTTGAAATTTGGAAAATTCTGACTCTCCTCAATTTCATCATATTTATCCAAGAGTCTACTAATTTTCTTGGCATGAATCTGTGTCAGGGGATGTTTAGGTCCACAATATCCTTGGGGTGGCTGACTGCATGGGAACACATTCTGCTCTGTGTAAAGTGCAGGTGCCAGACTTTGGTGCTGAAATTAGCATAGGTTCACCAGGGGGGAATGCCCAGGCCACCAGATCCCATAAAAGGACAGCGAGATGCTACCCCAGATTTAAAAGCTGCTGCGACCATGGTGGATCCTAGGGTGGTGACTATATACCCCTCTCTCTCCTTTTTCTCTCTCTTTCTTTTCCTACCACCTTCTCCTCAAAATATATTGTAAATCTGACCAAAAAGTCCAGTCAGTGCTTTGCTAAGTGCCTTGTTCTGTCTGGATGTTTTAAAGTTTGCTAAGTGAAAGTTTGCCAAGTGCCTTATTCTATCTAGATGTTCTAAAGATTGCGAGTAAAAGTTGTTCGTTATTGACCCTCCTGAGATTTTTGTTGTTTCTCCCATGCACCGCCCAGAGTAAATCAAATTATCTTCCCCTGAACCTACCCAATGGGCCAGGCTTTACAGAATTGTTTGGGCAACGCTTTCAGGCACATGGTGTGATCCTTGGAGCTTTCCTGCTCAGGGTCAGGAGTTGAACTCAACGATCCTTGTGGGTCCTTTTCATCACAGGATATTCTGTAATTCTATGATTCCAGCGTTCTTGGCAGAGAAAACATCAAACTGCAATCCACAACAATTTGTTTTTCTTGATATTTTTTACAATTTGTCATCATTTTTGGAATGTTCTGTTCTCATTGTAAAGAGATTGGTTTAGGAGAGATACACACCTAGAAGAATTAGTTTAGGATTTTCAGAACTGAGTTCACTGAGAATAAAATGAAGAATGCTATCTAGTCCTGTTTGCCTATAT
Organism: Callaeas wilsoni; assembly: GCA_013398955.1. Taxonomy (NCBI): domain Eukaryota; kingdom Metazoa; phylum Chordata; class Aves; order Passeriformes; family Callaeidae; genus Callaeas; species Callaeas wilsoni. Next base: position 94,254 of record VWPU01000912.1, read on the forward strand.
TCCCTCTATAACATTTTGTAAGACTTCTTGAACTACTCCACATTGACATGTCTCTTCTACCCTAGAAATTGCTTTTCTACACATTTTGCAAGAAATTTAAATGCTTAACACCTGTTATTTTTATGTCAGTGTGATAACACATTATTACACTGCTTTGTTTGCCAATTAAATATTTGAATCTCTTTGATCGCAACACAGTGGTTCCCTAGGAAGATTTTTAAAATATAGCAAAGCAATTGAAGAGCAATAAGTGCCTCCATTTTATCAAATTCGTATTTCATCCCGGAAGCTTAAGTGACTTGAGCAGGGTGACGGCTCTCCAGATTTAATTAGCTTGTAACAGTTTGAGATCTATCTAATTAAGCGAGCTTAAAGTATATGACAGCACTGCTAATTTTTCTCAGTGAAGGTTTGGTAACTGGGGTCCATATTGCTTTTGAGCATCAGATTGATGTGAAACAAAAGTCATGTGGGAGAATGATATGGGTTATTGACTGCACTGCAGGAAATATGAAAGCAGAAAGGAGAATCAGTGTTTATGTACAGCTGAGCTAAACAAGGATGCCAAATGCTCCCCACTGAGAAGTATTTGAGCCGTGACCACTAACTAGCAATTTTCATTTTAGACAGCATATTCTTTTTCAGTTTAACACAGATCACTGCCATGGGAAAGACTTTTTTCTCTTTGCTGGTTTTACAAGTTGTTTAAATACCCAAAAACAGTTGAATTGGAGAAAAGCACTGAGATAAAAAAATTACCTGGTAAAAAGATGTGTGAAATAGCTGGGTTTGAGATTGAAAAACAGAGTTTCCTCTGTGTGGGTTTTTTTCCTCCCACAAAAGCCCTATCGCAAGTGTCACTTGGTTTCTCAGATCATTGTCAAAGGTACAATACACTTGCAGATGCAAGTACCAGTCTTTCATGGAGAGGTGTCAGGGACACTGGATCAAGGAGAAAGTCTGGAGCTTAGAAGCACATACTGGGAGCAGATGTGTTTACCCTTCATCTCCTTTTATGTTTTTTTCACTGCTGTGAGGAAAAGATGTACGCTTTTGCCTAAACTCAGAAAAGGGAGAAAGCTTGAATGCTGCACAGTGAATTCCTGGGAGGATGACAGTTCACACCACGTGTAAACAAGAGTAATAGCGCTAGAGGAACATGTTTGGAGTTGAGTTTTGCCTCCCCCCAGTTGGTTTTGAGGAAGACAACTGTATTTCCTAAGAAAATATGGCACAAACCGCAGGGTCTGAGACAAGTAGCAAGTGGGAAGACTGAAATTATATCTGCCTTCAAAAGAGATCTACCACCTCAAACACAAAGTGGAGAAGGAGGAAAGAGAGATCACATTTGCTAGAGGAAATTAGTGTGTTCTTAAACACATTGTGAAGACCATGACTTTGGCAGAACACCCAGGACATTTCCATGATCAGTTGAAAAGTATTAACCAGAACTCTGCTGTCAGAGCTGGAGTCCTTGGGAGGGTGCTTCTTGGTTTTTCTCATGAGTAAGGGACTTTTTTGCATATTACATAGGCAGGAAATATTTTTAATCACTTCGGGGAGTTCTGTTTTGATTTTCTCCCAACAGCTATAAAATTTAACCTCATCTCTCCATGGGTTTTTACTGATGCCTTTTTAGTAAGTTTAAACAATTGTCACGTTATTATGGGAAATACGTAAAACCAAGCCAAATTCTATCTTTGGCAGTTTTCTGTCACTATATCCTAGTCCCTGTGCCCAGTGTGACTGAGGAAATTACCAAGGAGAAGCTGAAAAAAAACAAAACAATCTTCACATTTATTTCAACATAATTTTTTAAAATATTATTTTTGTAACATTTGTCTTAATTTTGCCCTTAATTTTGCTGTTGGTGTCTTCCAGTGGAGCAGTGTTTTTATGCGAGTTATGTCCAGGAGCACTGAATCAAATTGCTTACTTTTGACAGCTGTCTTACACATATCAGAGGCACTGGTACACCTCACTGAACTTGTTCTGGGGAGCCCCAGTTTTATTTTCTGCCTCTGTTTCTCATATGGTTAATTTGAGTACCAGACTTGCATATCCTCCTTCAGCAGGGAATGAAGGAAGAAAAAGGGAGAAATTACCTCCACATCACCAGCTGATTTGAAGAGGCTCCACCACAAATGTCAAAATCAGGTTGAATGTTTGCCACTGGACAACATCTAATCCATTATAACTAAATATGTCTATAACTATGTATGGTATAGTGTATATTTTAGTATTCAATATATATACAACATATTATATGACTATTAAAATTACAACTCTGGATCTCAGGGTTGATGACATGAAGAAAAAAGTTTCCTGGGTTGGTCTGGTCATGAGGACAGATTTTCCCCTCAGGCCCAGAACAGTGACTAGTTTGACACCCTCAGCAGACTGGGTCATGTTTTAATCTTGAGATTTTCTGCAACCAGCAGCAACAAACGACACCTGCTTCCTAGGCAGGGGTTAAGCAGTGACACCAGGTCTCCTTGCCTGTAAAGAGCACAGGAGATTTTGCTACAGGTTTTGCCCAGACAACTAATGTGAACATGTGCCTTAAGACATAACTTTTGTTTTTCTAAATGTCTCTTGTTTCAGTATATAAGAACCCTGACAAAAGAATACTAGTACAAAAAACATGATTGCAAAAAAACAAGAGAGTGAAAACTTATATGATGGAAAATGGTTTATGCAATAGAAGTCATAAAACTTGTGAAGTTTGTGGATTGACATCATCAGACACTTGGCTCTATTTTGACCAAAGGGAGATGGGGCAATGAAAGGGATGCGCATGCAAGTAAATGTCTGGGGTTTTTCTGCGGTTTCTGGGGAGACACTGACAAAAGGAGAGGAGCCGAAATTGATTGACCTGATACCTTTAAGGGACCAAGGAACAGACCAGGTGAAACCCTCCACAGGTCTGTGTTTCTATTGGCTTATGACCTGTAAAGAAATAAGAAGGGACATATCCATTACTATTCTAAGATATTCCATGCTCATGACAAAGATGTTCGAGCTCAATCTATGGACTGACTTACTGATGAAAGGGAATTAACATGTCAAATAAAACCATTCTCCTTTGGCTTCAGATTCATTGTGTTGTAAAGATCAAGACCTAATAAATCATATCTGGGAAAAGCAGTCTTCTTCTGCTGTCATCTGTTTTATGTTAATGCATTTTTGGCCTGGGAAAGTACAAGAAAACCAGAAAGTAATTTCACAGAGTCCTACAGAAGTGTAGATCTTTTGAGTAGACATTAGATGATATCAGAAAATAAATTTTATGACACTTTTTGTTGAGCATCATATTTCTTATTTAGCAGATTTATGAGGAAAAAAATGTTTCCACAGCTGTAGCCCTAGTAATATCTTTAATAATGGTGGGGTTTTGTTTGGTTTGTTGTGTTGGTTTGCAGTGTCACATGTCCTTCTGACAGAAAAATAATCAAGTATATTTATAGATACGATACTTGGACATAATGAAATAGAATACAAACATAAATATCCCCAAAGATTGGACATGATCATTTGTTTCATAGTCAATATAAAAGCAGTTTGTTCCTCTTATCTGTTGTAACTTTATACAAGAAAATATAATAGATGAAATCTTTTCGAATTTGTGTATAATATTTTTTCATAGAAAAATGCTGTCCTGAAGACAAGCTTTTCAGCAGGCAGGTGAAATTTCCCATTTGGACAATATTACAGAATTATGAAACTGCCCACATACCTCATTTCATCAATCTCTGAACAAAGATTTTTAATTCAATTCAAAAGTTTTGGATTTAAAGGTGAATTTACTTTTCTAAATCAGAAGCAAAGTCTCTGATTCAAATTATTTGAGTGATGAATCACTTGAATATTTTGGTGAAAATGATGGATTGTCTGTTCTTGAGAAGTATCATAATTTGTATTTTCTCTCTGTTTTAGAGAAGAATAATCAATTCTTACATTGTTTGTGTTTTTAGTCTGAAATTTTACAGGCTTAGGATAAAAATATGTCCTGTCCAATTTCAAGAAAAGCAAACTGAGGCACTCTGAATTGCACAGGGCACCTGACAGTTACCAGGAAAATGTGCTTTCCAAGGTGTATCTTCCAGATTGTAATATTTTCAGGTAATCCAGGCTTTGTAATTATTCTGAAGGAGATTCTTTGGATATATATGCAAACTCAACCTTCACTGAAACCAATGACTTTTGGAGAGGTCTTGAAACAACTTCATAACTTCAGAGCAGTATCCTGCATTCAAGCCTGGAGCCTAAAACAAGTGCTCCTTAAATCAATGTCAGTGGCATAGTGGTAGGGTTTGAGCATCCATGGATTAGAAGGACTAATATGTGGTTAACAGGCTCATCACAGTGTCTTTAACAGAGAGAATTCTCTGGGAGATCAGTTCATGGGATGGATTAGCTTATGAGACAGAGCTCCTCCATAAATTCACCTTCTAATGTACAGTGCGCTGCAATAATACTTCTGCTAGCTAACTTTTTGGTATTAGGCCAACATCTGAACTCTTTCACAGAAATTAGAAATGGAGCAGGTGTTGTGGTTTAACCCCAACTCAACCCCACACAGCCACTCACTTCACTCCAGTGGGATGGGGGGACCATATCAAAGAGGTGAAAGTGAGAAAACTTGTAGGTTGAGATGAAGACAGTTTAATAGGTACAGCAGAAGCTTTGCACAAGCAAAGCAAAACAAGGAATTCATTCGCCACTTCCCATGGGTAGGCAGGTGTTCAGCCACCTCCAGGAAAGCTGGGCTCCATCACTTGTAAGGATGACTTGGGAAGACAAACACTGTATCTCTGAATGTCCTCTCCTTCCTTCTTCTCCCCCAGCTCTGTAGGGGTGATGCCATGATGCCATGATGCCACGTGGTGTGGGATATTCCTGTGGTCAGCTGGGGTCAGCTGTCCTGGCTGTGTCCTCTCCCAGCTCCTTGTGCACCCTCAGCCCTCTCGCTGCTGGGTTGGGGTGAGGGGCAGAAAAGGCTTTGACTGTGCAAATGCTGCTCAGCAATAACAAAACCATCTCTGTATGATCAACCCTATTTTCAGTGCAAATATAAAACACAGCCTCATACTAGCTACCACGAAGAAAATTACTCCAGCCAAAGCCGGCCCAGCGGGCAAGCTCTGTGTGGCTCCAAAGTTTAAATTAGAGTGCTTGAACTCAAACAGAAGAAGCAGGAAGGAGGGAGCAGCCTGCAGTAGGAGGGCCCTGCAGCTGTGGGACTGGAGGTGACCCCATTCCAGGCTCGTACCTGATACAGCTCTATACCTTCACTCCTGTTCAGCTCCGCCTGAGGCATGATGACGAGCTAAAGCACATATGAAATTCAGCTCAACAAGCCGATGCTAAAACAGTGTGAAATGTCAGTTCTCAGCAAGGGTAATAACACTTCTGGGGCAAAAATCATCTGTTGGGACACAGCCAGACAGCAGCAAATTGCAGGCTGATAAGAGAAAATATACATGATATATGGTAGATGTGATTAAGTTTCAGGGCAAATATCTGCCAAATATGACTACAAGGATTGTAACACAGAGGAAGGGGTAGGGCAAACTCAGCATGAGCCACAAAGGAGGGTGTGACTACCAGTGCTGAGGTGCATTTTCATGAGCGAGCCAGCACTCAAGGAAAGAGCCAGCTGAGGCTGCTGAGGGTGGTTCTGAAGAGATACAGTTTTGGAAAAGCAAAACCACTTGGCTTCCCGCAGCATAGGCTGTGATTTGAAGTGGCAGAAATACTGGCAGAGGTCATGGTTGTAAAGTGAGCAACAGCAGCAGGTGGGAATGCCATGAGCACAGTGTTTTCCACACACTGTTTCATCTTGTGATTCGATTCCACTCACCCCCTGGGAAGCCCAAGATCATCCTAATCTGCACCCATTGTTGTATAAATAAATACTTACCTGAATTACCCCTTTCTCTGTGAGGATAGGATAATGCTGGGCCAGCAGAAGCCTCATGCCTGCTCATCTACAGGAAAGCACTTTCCCTGACCTGGCCCCGTGGTCAGCAAGCTTCTCTCCTCAAGACTGGGTGCTTCACAACTTCACACTCCTGCTCCCAAAGGTACTCAGCATCTGCTCCAGGAGCCTCTACTACACACTGTCTCTGCATTTTACGGGCAGTTGGGTGACAAGGATGGGCACCCAAGGGATCCCAGGGCCTGGGAACCCCTTTGGGGAGGGAGTAGTGTGAGCTGGGGCACTGGCAGGGAAGAGGAAGGACTTTGCTTCACCCAGAGCAGAAAGACCAAAACCCCTTGGAGACAGTGAAAGAGAAAGGAGCCTGACAGGGGTCCCCATTTGAAGCAGTGGGAACCATGGGAAACAGCATTTTAGCAGCAGTATAACTCCCCAGAAGACGAGCACAGCTCCAGGAGCTGCTGAATAATGTCCCACCTGGAGGTCTCTGCTCAGAAATGTGTGTGAGAAGCACCTGGAGTGTCAGCCTATGACTAGCCTCCGAGGTGAAGCCTTGACAGACCTAAGAACAGTGTTCTGCCACTATGGAAAAAAAAGCTGTATCTGCTGTGGGTCTGGTGGCAGGTCCAAAGCTGGGCAGGTTTCTGAAGGCTACAGGAGCTGCCTTGGTCACACGCTGAATCTTGGCACACAGGCATAGATTCTGGAAATAAAGAGTTATACTGACCCTCGAGAAAATGTTAACCTCACAAGAACAAGTAAAAAGCAATGAGTAACTTAGACAAAGCAGCTGATAGCCATCAGCTATTTTTTAGCCTTATTGATTTGAAAATATCATTGGTGGTACAGCAACATTTTTCCTGATAAGCAGAAAACAAATGCATCAGATTAATAACTAACAATCTTGTGCTTCAGAAAATAACAGACTAGAATATTTTTATTTAGGCATAATGGAAGACTAAAAAAAATTCTAAAACTGTAATATGATGCAGAGAGTACTTTGGTGCAGTGCTGATGTATTAAGATACCCTCAGTGTTGCATAAACACCCTTTCACAGGGAGTATTAGGGCTAGCCTCAGTAAACTGTGCACACTAATTTCCATCTGACAATTACACATGCCAGCCACAGAATACAGAAATACTTTGCAATGTAAATTCCATGCCAGCAGGAGATTTCACCTGAGATAATCAAATCTGCATATGTTGATAGATGAATGTCTGACATACTCAGCTGTACAAATCTGATTAAGCCTATTTTAAAGAAATATTTTCAGAATTATGCAGTAGCACAACATACAGCCACTGTTTCCTGGTTATTTTTTAAGACACAAGACAGTGACACCACTTTCAAATCTGGAATTGGCATATGCAATTACAGGTTAGACACATACAGGAGGAAATGGGAGGAGAGTAGAGGAGAGGAGAGGAGAGGAGAGGAGAGGAGAGGAGAGGAGAGGAGAGGAGAGGAGAGGAGAGGAAAGGAAAGGAAAGGAAAGGAAAGGAAACTGTGTACACATATAACAGTTCAACTTGTGAAGACCTATTTATTTTAGTTTTTCTGACCATTTCTGTAACCTAGCTACAGAATATTTTATTTCTGCTGTGTGTTTTCTTTCTCTGTTGAAAGTGTTTATCAACATCTCTGGCACATAAAAGGAATATTAAGACACAAGCTAGCAGTAATTTTCCAAATAAGAATCCTTTGAAACATGTATATAGCTTATTTTAATCATATGACTTCCACCTTGGGGTATCTGCTCTCCCAGTTTTAACACCCTTTTTCTATACAGGTAATGGTATGCAGGTAATAACCACTTGCTTGTGGTTTGTTTGGAACCACTTTAAGTTGTCACAGGATTTTGATCCAGTGATTTAAGGATTTGAAGATTCTCTGAAATTACTAGCATGGAGAAGATTGACTTTACCAGAAGAATCACAGCACAAATAAGTGTACTTGAAACACAACCTGGGGAAAAAATGGAAAAAGTAAAAACATAAAGGCAAGAAAATTGTTATGTGGATAAATAAATCCTGTATTTAATACAGAAAGCCTTTATCTGGTTTTGGCTGTTACATAGACTATTTGTCTTGGTGGTTAGATTATAAATGTGTCATGTCAACCTGCTGATTATGAACTAAATGTGACAATTTAAACTGTGGCACGTGTAAAAACAGTATATATCAGTATAGGTAAGGATATATACTGACCTTGAGTATACACGGAAATACATTGAAAAAACCACAGACTTACTGTAAAAGTGACTTTATTTTAAGACCTAAGCATACTTAAACAACTTTGGCCCATAAAATGTGGGAGTCACAAATTACATTTTTTTCAATATTTCTGTTGTTTTTTCATATTGTGATAAGTGAATCTTAATCTGTTCAAAAAAATCAATAGTTGACTTGCTTCTAACTTTCTGTGACAGCCTAAAGTGGGTCTTTCTGTTCTGAGTGCCAGATAATTTCCTTAGTAAACACGTATCACTATCAAAAAAATAAGTAGAGTAAGTAAATTGAAGGTTTCAATCCTAAATCATAGAAAGTTTTGCCTTTTTTGTTGTTATTGTATTGGCTTTCTACCACATCCATGAAAATTAAAGACGAGTTAAATATACTGCCAGCATTTTAAAATGCTTTTCTATCAAATAAGGATTAAGAAACCAAAGAAAAAGGCAAACAGAACACAAGCGGGAAATAATAATAATTTCGATCTTTGCCCTTTTTATATGCTTCATTTTGAATTACTTCTAAGAGGGATTAAGTTTCTGAGAGAAGAATGACCTTCAAAAGGGACTGAAGTCCCTTATCTCCCAAACTGCTATGGAGCCCTGCTTCAGATTGTCACAGGTCCCACAGCTTATGTAAGGGCAAAATTAATTTAAAAGGTGTAAGCTCTCCTTCTTGTAATCTGCTTGATTTTGAAATAAACTGAACATGTCTGTGCATAGACAACCTTACAAAAGTCTAAAAAGAACACAGTTATCACAAGCCATTCACTAACTGTGATGCTGCAGGGCAATTACTGGAAGTTCCTAAATCGAGTTATTTCTGCTCATGCACCTGCACCTCCCCCACGCCCCTCTCTCCAGTGCCACATACTCCAAACCCTCTCTCCCATGGAAGCACTGGTCCCCTCCACCCCACCCCTGCAGGAACAGCCCAGGTGCCATCACAGGCACTGAGGCTGCTCTTGTTCTCCTCTCTTGAAGAGTCCCTCTTTTCCTTCCTTGCAGAGGTGATCAGGGAAACTGGATGAGCTCTGTCAGTGTGAGGCAGGAGATGAAGTATCATTTGGAGGAACCTGTCAGCACAGCTTTTTCCATGGAGAGGCAGTTCCTGGGGCCTCCTTCTGATGTGGCTGAAGCTACTCTCTTCTCATTCAAGTGCCAGAGTTACAGGCTGATGTGGATCACACCACCAGCTCCTGCTTATACAGCCTGCAGGATGTAAAGCTGGAAATTGCCCAGAGCTCTCAGGAAATTATCTGATAGATTTAGAGCTATAACTTTCTTTTATTCAATTATTTTCTGAGAAGTGATTTTAAGCTCCAGCATTTGAATAGAAACTCAGCATCAGATTAGTTCTTGAACAGAATCTATAGCGCCTAATAGCCCATTCTCTCTCCCCGTCAGTAGACTTTCTTCTTTAAAACCTCAGGGAAGCAATTGTTGCAGCTTAGTTCAGTGAGGTATTTGCTAATATATTGTCAATTAACAGTTATATTGACTGGAGAATTCAGCTGATTTCTTTGTATATTACAATCACATAAAAAAAGATATCGGGAGGTAATTAAACAAAACATTGTTTAAAGACACCTAATATAAATCTACCGATTGAAATATATTTCAGGTATTTAAAGACCAACCAACATTTATCTCATTGACATGAAATGGGAGTTACATAGAGACTGAACATTTCATTTAGAACGTTTTCCAATCTTTGGGATTTGAATGCTTTACAGAAAATATATACTGAAAAGGCTAGATTTCTTTAAGCAGAAGATAAACATAAAAGAGGTGATGAAGATCCATTTTTAAACCATAGTTTATACCGGTTTTAAAGCTTTCTCAACTTTTCTCTCTGTTAAAAAGTAAAACACCATAATGTATTCTTTTTGCTAGTCAAAAAGACTACATTGACAAAAAAATTTGTCAATTTTTTTTGCAGCCAAGTGATTTATTTTTCTTGGGATAAAATTTCATCCATTGCTGTGATGGCTTCTTATCTATTTGAGAAGAGGTGTCCATCCCTATAAGGTGACTGCTGCTTGTTTGGCATTTCAGAAGGCAGCTCATGGCTGGTGCTCTGCCACAGCAGCCAGCCTGCAGTGTACGGCACCCTGGCGACCCAGGCACACTCAGGAGGAGATGAGACAAAAATGGCAACTCCACCGGCAAAGCAATTGTTAGTGTGCACTGAGCACACCTGTAGAAATCTGGTAATGTATCTAAATCACAAGTTTGCATGTTCAGGCAAAATTTCTATAATGGCAGATTTGAAACACAGGTAGTCTTGGTGAGGGGGCTGGTGCAGAAAGCAAGGAGCCAGCAGACAGGCACACTGGCTGAGAACGAAGGCACACCAGCCATAAGGCATCCCAAGTGCTCAGGCCTAGCAAGACCATTAACAGCACTTACGTGATTGGCTCACTAGCAGCTATAGGAGAAATTACTGATATTCACTGCAGAAGATGATTCTGGATAGGATTTGGGTGCTTGTATCCTCAAATCATATTTGTAAATTACTGAGAGGAAGGGAAGGCAGAGATGAGCATTTGTCAGAAGCAAAGGCAGCGTTGAGAAGAGGACAATGCTGCTGCAAGGCTGACCACAGCTCAAAATTCTGAGCACATCTTGGGTACTTCCAAGGAGAAGAGAGCAAGTTATTACACAGGCTTTCTATTATTAAGCCAGATTTCTTTTTAATGACCTCTTTTAATGACCTTATTTTTACTGTATGGCTGATCTGAATTTGTATATATAAGGACCTGGTTTTTTATTTGGTTAGGTTTTTGGTCAGTAAGCCTGTATGTGGAGTGGACCAAGTGGACTCAAGTGAAACCAAGATCACTCTGTCTTTCTATCACCAGTGGAACCAGATAAAAAAGCATAATTGAGAACTCCTGAGTAATTTGTGCCCTTACATACACGGGGGACTCAAGAATAGGTCTCTGTGATACCAAAGCATCAGATATGACAAGATTTTTGACAAAGACTTATACCAGAAAAACCCCAGAACAACTTTGGGTCTTATGTGAAAATATTACTTGAAAAGACTTACATTTCCCAAGAGGAGCTCATAAAATCACAGGTGGTAAAGTGAACGAGAAGGTAGGAAGCTAAAGGAACACAGTAGGGTATTCTAAGACCCTTTTTGACTCTTGAAGTCTGATTGGGGCTGATAGAAAACAGAAACTTCGTGTAACCCTCTTGGTTAGCCTGTCTTTTAATAATATAAGGACGTATAACAAAAACGTAAGACTGCAGTCGCCAGGCATGTACAAAAGCCTGAATGTCACTAGTCTCAGAACGGGAAAAGCTGGGGAGCAGTGAAACATGATTGGTTAAAACCATGTAACACCAGATCTTTGTTTTCCAGGGAGATCATTACAGATCAGTCACTTCAGCTAATATGAATGCAATGCTCATTTTTCCTTCTGCTAATGAATTTTGGGGATTCAACATTCCATTGAATTAGGGTCAAACTGAGGCTGTCATCAGGAGCAGTAAGTATTACAGTCCAATAGTTAAGGGCTGTTTCCACAAACAGAGACTGTAAGGACTGTAAGGAATTAAAAAATCAATCAATTTCTATACATTTGCAACCAGTTTGAATTCTTATATCATGACCTGAACATGTACGGAAAAATATTCTTTCCTAACATAAATCGTTTCACAAACTTTCAGAGGGAGACTTGGAAAATTACAATCCTTCTTTGTTATTCCACTCAGGGTATATTTTTTCATAGTGCGTAATGCTGTTCCTGTGCATTTTCCATTTATCTAATATAAAAATGTACCATTTGAAGCTTGGCAAACAGATCAATGTGGATGTTACCACCATCTTGATGAACAGATATTTCTGTGAAAGTTGAAATATGAATGTTTTGTCTAGCAGGAAATCTGGCATTCATCCTAGGGTGTCTTCCTTGTCTGACATACTCTGCTGTTGTAGATCTTGGAGAGATTGATATGATCACAGGAAGTTTTTTTGGATGCAGCTGAGACCAAAGTTCAGCCCATTTACGGAAGATGGTAACTCCCAACAAGTTTTCATTTCTTACTAGAAGATAAATTAGCTCAAAAGGCTGCAGAGACATTTCCAGGTTAAATCACAGCTGCTAAGAGGACTGCCTTGAACAGAAGGGTTTGTGCTTTAAACCTGTATCAATAAAACAAACAGAAAACAGAGGAGGTGATCCAGAAAGTTACAACAATAGCTCAGTGTTTGAAGCAATTGTTCAAAGGAAAAGGATGAAATACTTCTGTTGAATATTTGGTTGTCTGGAGCCAGAAAAGAATGAGATTAATCATGGTTTCTTTTTTTTTTTAACAGAACATGGGGACAAATGAAAGAAATTGCTGTAAAGTTTAATTTTTTTAAGCAACTCTGAGGGCAAACCAAATGTTTAAGAAAGCAACAATAGAAGTGTATGAACGTGACGTTACTATTTATGAAGGAAGGGATAATGCCATCTTCTATAAAATCTCTCAAATTATTGTCATTTCCTTATTTTAAAATTACTCCAAAGTCCTCTCACCCTTCTGTCTGTATCCCAAGTCTGTAAAGCTGGGACCAGAGCTGTTCCTCAAAAATCTCTGAAGAACTTGCGGGTCTGCAGATAAAGAGGGCTACATGAATCCAAAGTGTAATTTTTATAGGCTCTGAAAACTTGATGGTCTTTAAGGGCCTCCCACTGGTCAAACAACAGAACTACATTGGTATCCTCTGAAAGTAAACCTTGGATTTACGTGTGTGAGGGCTTTGGCCACTTGTATCAGATGAGGAGGACTCAGATAGGACCTGGGCCAGGGTATGGGGAAGACACCAAGATTATTTGGAAGAGAGATTCTTGTGGGATTAGGTGAAAGCAAGTAAAATTTCCATCTAGAAAACCACTATTTTAAAATGTGCCTGTTTAACCTCATTCTACGCTGAGTTCCCTGAAGGTGGATTACCTGGTTGTGCCGTATGCTCTTTTTCAAATGAGTCATGATTTGGTGCATAGAAAGAGAACGTTTTTTAAAAAAACCTATGAAAATTGCAGAGGAAGTGGGCTCAAATGGGCAAAAAGCCAGAGAGAAACAGAATAGAAACTGAGAAGAAACTTGTCTTTAGCCTGTTCCTCAAGCTTTCCTCTCCAGGACTAGAAATTATCTCTAACTCAGCCTAGAGCTGCCAGGCACTGAGTCAGGTTTGAAAAAATGGTCCTTCTTCACACAGACTAATAATGCCAGTTCTCTTCAGCCATCTGGCAGAGCTCAAGTCTGGATCAGTTCACATCAGTCTGCCAGATCACCTAGACACATTTTTCTCTGTACATGCTGTTGTTACACTCCTTTGTTCTGTTTCCATTTCCACATTATTCTTATTAACTTCATTGTCTCATGTTTCTCCTGCTGATGAGGAAGAGCTTTCCTGCAGCAGTTATCTTGAGTGAGTATCCTCGTATTGTCCTACACAGAGAAATCCATCAATACTCTATCCCTGCACTGTGAGGTCCAGGCATTTCCTAGCTGTCCTGCAGCTGGCCTGAGCTGTCTTGATGATTCCCAGTTTTCAGGCAGCATACAAATCTAACCTGCCCTTGCAAAAAAAGTGACATTTCAGCATTCTTAGAAAGTCACTGGAGCACTTTGTCTGCCTAGTATCAGCATTGTGAGGTTGCTGCATGTTATGGTGGAGGCAGCCAGGCCTTAGGAGTGCCCTCTGAACACTCTCCTTCCTAAAGCACAGCCTGCAGACAGTACTTTTTCCCAGGCTCTGCAGAGCACTCCCTGTTAAGTGAAAAAGTGGCAAATTTGGCCTCAAACCTTGGCTGTCCTGGATAACAGTGAGACAGCTCACTGAAGGATACTGACTCTCCTAAGGGTGGCTACCAAAAGAACCATTTAGCAGCTAAGAATATGCCTAAGGCTTTACCCACACAGTAAGTTTATCCTGCACCTCAGTCCAGGCTGTTGAGCTTTAGCTACTTGTGCCCCCTTCTCTCACTCAGTCCAGAGGCACAGTGCTTCCTGGCTCACCCTTTGGATCACCTTCTTGCACACAGCATGGGAGGAGTGGGGACAACTGAATGCTTTCCATGAGGAACAGCTCCCAAAATCACTTCCCTACAGCACTAAGTCAGGGAGCAGGGAAGGGCAAACAGGCAAGTCCTGGCCATCCTCACATTGCACTGCAGGTTGCTGTTGTTGGTGGGATCTCAGCTGTCCATTTCCATCTTCTGAGTGATACCCAGGGGCTGACAGCACTATCATGGATACAGCGGCAATTAAGCAGGTGCATCTGGCCAAAGCAATTACGTAGGATAGAGCTAGCCTAGCAAAGCCACAGCCAGGAAAACACATAATTCCATTTCCTAGGTTCTGATAGCTCAAAATTTGCCTCTCCTGGTTAGAAATACAGACACAATTCTTCTCTGCAAAGAGAAAGTCTTGGCAGCCTAGCCCTGGGGCACTCCCGCTGCTGAGCTGTTTATCCTTGGGCACCACAGGTACCAAAGAGCCAAGAGCATGAGCTGACTTGTCCCTCCTGGGTTCCTGAAGACTATGATCAAAAGTAGCAATTTAGTTAAGCACCAAAGAAAACCCTGTGTTTTCTCTTTATTTCAAACCATCCTTAATTACTGTGTGAAATACACATTCCCTGTGTTCATCTCCTGCAACAGACATCCAGCATGGTTCAGATCCTCACTGTGCCTGCTGCTCACCAGTGACAGTAAACAAGCTTAGGGTGGCAAACTGAGATCTGCAAGTCAAAGTGAGACTGAGGCACAGTGAGAACAGATGCTCTTGTAGGTCAACACAGATGGATGAGAGACTGACAAACCTGCCTTGGTGACTGAACCAGCTATGGGAAACAAGTCAAATGCTGTAAGTCATTTGCAAATGGGACTGAAAGAGATGGTACTCACAGCAAACAAAATCAGCAGTAGACACAAGTATTCTTTTTACTAGCAGAAGAACATGTGCTGTATTTCATTAAATCACCCAAATTCAAGAAAGAAACAGCTGTTTGTGGGATCCTTAAGCACTAGCAGCAGACTATAACTTAAAATGACCTACCTCCCTGTTGTGGTTTGACACGGGCCCAACGCCAGGCATCCATGAAAGTTGCTCGCTCACCCTCCTCTGTCACAGCTGGGCAGTGGAGAGGGAAAAAAAATTAACAAAGGGTTTGTGAGTGAGATAAAAACCGGGAGAAAACATTTCAAGAGCAAAACAGGCTCAACTAAAAGTTGAAAAGTGAATTTATTACTAGCAGAATCAGAGGAGGATAATGGGAAGTAAAATAAGCCATTAAAACACCTTTTTCCCCCACCCCCTTCCTCCTTCCCACTGACAGAGCAGGGACACACAGCGTGGGGGTTTTGGGGTCAGTCCAT
>VWPU01000913.1:0-101231 GCA_013398955.1 Callaeas wilsoni
TTCTGAAATTAAATTCTCTCTCTAATAGCGTGAAAGGTGTGACTGAAAATGTGTGCTTGCAGTCACACTGTGTGCAAGCACACTGCATGCGTTCTGCACATCTGGAAACAGGAGCTGCACATCTGGAAACAGCCCAGGTCCTGCATTCAGCCCTGGGAGCTGGTAGCTGCCTTACCCTGGGCCTTGGCCCTTCTGTGCCCTGCATATTTCCATAAATGCTCAGTTTTATCTATATGGGATCAAATTGATTCTATCGAGAAGAGAATAATTTGTTGTTTACTTAGGCTCAGTTCCTCATCTCCAGCACTGCTTAATCCTTTGCAAAAAAACCCAACAAAGTCTCACTGAAAACATCAAGGGCAACACTGCTAAAGAGATGGAAAATGGAACACTAAATCTCTCCTAGTTCCTTTCCCGTTCTTTCCTACTTAGCATGTGACAAATTTTCTATAACACCCACTAAATATGTTGATTTTATGGGTTCTCAGTTGAGCAGTAGGGCACCATTTAATCTCTCCATCCCTTGGCATTGTGCTGAGCAGTGAGAGAGGACCAAGCAATGAATTTGTCAGAACGTTTTGCAGAGCTCTGAGGTGCATGGCATTCAAACAACATCACACCAGGAGTCTAAATCTATGAGTCTAGAGGTTAGTTACAGATAGAAAGAATAAATCAAGCAATAAAGGATGCCTATAAAAAAAGGATGCTGCCTTTTAAATGAAGACACTTCAGAGTTCATCATAAACCTCTGACAGACATTCAGTCACTCTGCTTGCTGTCACATTCTGAAATATATTTGAAGGTGCCTGCATATTTTATGCTGTAACCTCTAATAAACACATGCACATTTTCAATGATGTTGCATCACACCTTGTGAGCTGATGAGACTTGAAAGGGGAATCGCTGCCAGGGAAATGGGAGCTCTGCAGGCAGAGGTGCTCAGAGGCACATGAAAGGTGTTTCTGTGGCTCACACAGTCTGTCAAAACGTCCATGCACTACCAAAGAGAGTGCTGGTTGCATAACCATCCGTTTGAGGAAGCTCTCCTCCAGCTGGATGCCAGTTCCCAGTTTCCCAGTGAAGCAAAGCACAATTCCCTGAGTATCTGACTTTCCTAGGCCAGGCTGTGGGAGGTTCCAGCGCCGGCCACGCTGCCAGTGGGACTGTCCTACAACAGACAATTCTACAGCAAAATAATTGCTGGGTTTGGTTTGGATTTCCAGGGGGGAAAAAAACAAAGCTCGATATAAACAAAAGCAACATCTGGCTGCACTTTCAAAGCGATGAAAAGCAAAATCAGCCTTCAAGAGCCAGACTGAAATTTCAGCAGGGCCGCTGTAATGGTTCTCTTGCTTCTCAAATGGAGATTACGGCTCTCCTGGAAGAACAATTGCAAGACTTATGCAGGGCCAATACTTAAAATTGACCACCCCTTAATTTTTAGTGTCTGTCAGGAATTAATGGTGTGGCATTGATTTATGGAGCTATCCAGGCTACTACTGCTGAGCTCCCTTCTTTTCAGAGATAAGTATTCTGGGAAGCTGCTGGAACGTTTGTTATCCATCAGGACTCGTCAGCCACTCTCCATATGGTTTGCTGCAGTCAGAAAAATGCAAAATTCTTCCTAAAAGTGTCATTTTCTGCAGCTCAAGAAGTGCACTTTCTGAGAGACGGATTAACAGCAAAGCAGAGGAGGCAATAATTATTATTAGTCTGTATTTCAAAAAGTAACTGAAGACATTTGAGCACCTGAGAAATTAATATATTTAATCCTTGATTTTTCCAAGTAGGACTGTCCATACTATATAAATTATCAAGGGGTCACAAGCTGGTCATTTTTTAAAAAGAATTTGACAATTCTGGCATTTTCTACTAATTAGAAAAAGAAAAATAGAGGAACCAAATGCAGAAAAAAATAAAACAGCTGATGCTTTAAGTGCTTGTGGTCAGTATAAGAATGTGCAGAGTTTGCAAATCTGACTTAGCTACTTGAAAAATGATGGGATCTACTTTCAGTGAAAGGCTGAGGCATGGAGAAGAGACTGGGATGATCAGTTATCCCATGAGAATAGTGCAGTGTCTCCCTGTGGCATGCCACCAAACTTCCCATAAAAAACCATGTAATCTTGGCTTCAAAACACATCAGCATTACCCTGCTTTTTAAACAGATCTATGTAAATATGTGTAAGTGCTGTATGTAGTAAGGGAGAAGTGACGTCTTGGACTTGTTCCTTTTTGGGCTTATCTTCTGTTGGCATTAAAGTTACCACGATGCCAAACTCTGAAGTGTTTAAATATCTAAACTGGAGAGTTTGGAGAGTGTACAAAGTGTATGGATGGGTAGAGTCAGTGTTGCTTCCCTTCTGAGTAATTACTGATTTATCCTGGATGGCAGAAGAGGTATCTTCCATTCCAAACCTGAATATACTCGTGGA
Organism: Callaeas wilsoni; assembly: GCA_013398955.1. Classification (NCBI taxonomy): domain Eukaryota; kingdom Metazoa; phylum Chordata; class Aves; order Passeriformes; family Callaeidae; genus Callaeas; species Callaeas wilsoni. The sequence goes on from VWPU01000913.1 coordinate 2,436, forward strand.
GATGGTGAAGCTGTTTTATCTGTGAGGGTTATAACTTTGAGGGAGGGATCTGTTGGCGATGCTGGATTTGCCCCTGTGTGAATTCCCTTCTCCTGTGATGTGTGAAGCCCTGGGTGCTGGGGAGCTGAGGAAGCTGGAAGGATGGAGAGCTGGGGTACCCACCCCACTGTGCTGCAGAGCGAGTCCCTCAGAAACTGCCACTAGCACAGCTCAGCTTTTCCTGCTCTGCCCTCTGCCACTCTAAACGTTCCTGAGCTGCTTTTATACATGCTCAGGCCACCAGCACGTGTCTGTGTTTTTCCTGAAACTTTACCATTTCTTATCTTGAAATTGGAGAGTCTGGAGCTATTTGAGTTCTATTTGTGTATCCACAGCACAGAGCACAGTGGAAGTAAGAGCTGGCTGTCACAGTTGCAGGGCAATCTGCTTTCCTCTCCCTGGATCCTTGTGGAGTGGGGTGCCAGAGGTGTCCCATTTCCACACCAAACTCCCTGACAGCCCTCAGTGCACAATGCAGAACGGTACAGAGATAACCAGGCTGGCTTTGGCACTGAACAGGGACTGTCCTGCTACCCTGCAGCTTGGCATGGGATGGTTTAGCCTCTCATGTTGTGGTGACTGAACCAACCACAGCAATGCCCAGGGGGCCACACAGCCCAGATAAAGAGGTTTGGTGGGCTGGCTCCAAAGGTTAAATGCCTCTCTGTGAGGATGGCTTCTCCCACTGAATTCCTGTGACCTGGTTTGGGTTTGGTCTGTGTGATTGACAGAGGACAGACACCCCTTGTATCTCCTAAGGAAAGGTAACCAGGTCTGTCCTGCCCTTCCCTTCTTCCTATAGGTCATTGCTATGTCATCCCTGCCTCCTTCTCTGTACCCCCTTTAAATGCATCCTGGCTGGAAGTTCCTTCCTCTTCGTGTCCGGACCCCTTNTTCGAGGGAGCCAATAAACCCTTGGAATACCGGCCGAAGGAGCCGCCTCCCTCATTCATTTCTGGCCACACTTGGGCAGTCCTTAAGCCCTGGGCGCGCGTGGCTCCGTGCCTTCCACCGCCCGGGCGAGGGAGCTGCCAGCGAGGCACACGGTGCCATAGAGTGTGCTCCTCTCTGCTGGGCACCTCTGCACAAGCTGCAGCTCTCCTGGCCCGGCCACCATGCCAGGGTACTAATGTACTCTCACGTGTCTTGCTCCAGGTGGAAACACTCCCCCTGGATCAGCCATGGCTGCTCTGAGCACCGTCCCCCTCAGGCTGCTCTGCTCCTCAGCAGTCAGTGCTCTCAGCACAAGCCTGACAGGCCCCACTGTAACTTTGACAACTCCAGCAGCAGAAGGGACTGGTAAAATTGCCTCACAAGAGCTCACGGTCTCATTTGCCAAGCCCAGTGCCTAAAGTGTAGCCTAGTTCACTCTCTCAGTGGAAAGCAAATAGAAAAATCATTTTCGCAGTGCCCGGCAATGTTTATCTTCCAGGTTGGCTGGCCTGCAGTGACATTAGTGTCCCCAGAGCCTCTGAACTTAATCATTTCCAGTTGCTGCTTGCCTGCTTGAAGCGATCCTAGTCCACCCTCCACTGTGTTCCTCCTGCCAGTCACTATGGGAACAGCAATCAAAGCTCATATTTATGGCTCTGAAGATGTCCAAGGTCACGGAGCACAGGTCTAGTGGGAACAATTAAAACAGACCTGTCCAGTTACATCTCTTTAAGCTCTCCCCACATTACACCTTTAACTGGAGCAGTAAAGTTAAAGCAGCATGACTGTCAGGATGTGGCTGCTTTATGGAAGATATCCTTTACAGAGATAAAGACACTCAGGATAACGTGGAAGCATGCTAGGAGTGAAGTCAGCATCGCTGGATAAAACCTGCCCCAGGTTTCATTCCACATCCATCCATGGCCAGAGCTGTGCCCAGCAGCCCTGGGCAGGTGTTCCCACTGGAGCAGCTCAGCTCTCTGCAGCTCCTGCCTTGTCCACCACAGGAGCTGCTGGGATGAAGTGGTCTGGACTCTTTTGGAGAGGCAGAGGATGTTTGCTCTGGTTTGGGGGGCTGTGTGGTGTCAGTGGTTTTGCCCTGGGTACTCCATTACTGTCATCACCTATAAACTAAAAATGGCAAAGGTGCATTTTTAGGGTAACAGCAAATATTGTTTACACCTGGTGACTTGCTCTATGGCGGGATACAGGGAGATAAAAAGGACTGCAAGAATAATTGGAGTAAGGTGGAGGGAAGAGCTGCAGTGAACTTCATGTCTGAGGGAGAGAGAAATAATTATTTGGCAGTTCCCAGGTTTTATAAGAGGTGGCTGCTTCTCTCTCCCTTCCTGTTTCAGCCAGGGCCACTTTCTATTGAGGGACCCGTGTGATGGGACTCATGGTTCCATTGTCTGTGTTTTATTGGGTCTGGGGGTGGAATAGGTTCCTTCCCTTGGGCGCTAATGGAGTTCGTTACAAAAGAATGAAAATCATTTAGGCCAGAAGATCCAGCAGCAGATACCACGTGGAGGTGAGATAGAGTTACCTCCTTCGTGTGCAATGGTCACAGAAAGATGCAACACCAGAATTTCAGAAACAGGCCAGCAGGCATCTAAATGTCTTCACAAATCTCCAGGATTTTTTAATAGTTGTATTATATCAAATATATTCCCTTCTAATTCACAGCTAATTGAGTTTGGGTGGCCTGGGCATGTTTAGTTAGTATCTTCTTGCATAGGATTAGTTTTAAGTGCTATAGATGAAAGAAGTTCTTACTGTGCACAGTGCTGAGGAGACCAAGCTGTGTCCCAAGCAAACTGAAATGGGTTCTCTGGTGGATGTGCAGCAGGGCTGGGGCTCAGGCAGGAGAAAACCCAGATGGACCCCAGGCCACTGCATCTCTACCACTTCTAAATTGCTTTGAAATGCAAATATTCACTGCCACAAAACACTGGGATGCTGGGATGGTGCATGGACCTGGGACTGTGTTTTAGAAAAGCAGCTAAAAAAATACTGAAGTTTCCATTTTGAAGCTTTTCTGTGGCAGGATTAAGCAGTTCCCTGGCAAATGGATGCACAGCCATGGGCTGAGGTTGTGGGTTCTTCACCTTTCACTCTCAAAGTTTGGATCCAGCCTGAAAAGTTGCATTTTGGTATCTGGGCAACCTTAAAGTCTGGCTGTGAAAAATGAAAGGAAGCATTGGAAAAATCTTTATCATTAATGTTGAGAACATTCCTTATCTATCTTGAAAAGGGGAAACAGGAGGTAACAGGCTTCATGTGCCTCCTCCCTACTGAGGAAACTTCTCTGAAGGAAGTTTTCTACTGTGTTTCTGTGATACAAATGTGTAGATTTTCTGAGCTCTGTATGGCAGGCTTGATAGGGCAGTGTCAAAACCAGAGATGTGTTAGGCTGACTCACTCCTGTGCTTTGTCCCAGCTGGGTAAGATTAATAACAACTGGGAAGTGCTACTGGTTTGGACTGGGAGGTCCAGAACTGAATGTGGCTCCTCAGTGTGGTGCGTGGGTGTGACACAAATGTTCTCATTTCCTTGGGAGCAGCAAGCGAGGACTGGATTGGCTGTTCTGGAACTGGAAATAACCACTCCTGGCTGCTGGGACGTGGGGGTGTCACAAGGAATGCTGAGCTCTGGCATTCCCCGTGCCAGGGGGGCGACAGGCCAGCCTTGGCAGGGAGCACTTCCCTGCTCTGGGGAGCAGGTGGCATTTGCAAACCTGGCAGATTGGCAGCTTCAAATGGTAGAAACCACGACATCTCTCGCACCCTTTGCCTCAAAGAACAGAAACACCCCAGCATTTTAAAGAGCAGGGAAGGTTCCAGCTCCTGCCCTGCCCTGCCTTGCCCTGCCCTGCCCTGCCCTGCCCTGCCCTGCTCGGTGCCTTTGGTTGCTGACCCAGAGGAAGACCACAGCACTAATTTTCACTGGGAAGGTTTTAGAAGTGATGGCCACCCATTAAAAAAATCATCCACGTTCCAGTTGCACTGGAGGAATCTGAACAGAGTTAAGTTCTTGCCTGTTTTATTTTTCCTCCTGTTGCCTACCAAGCAGACAATCAATAGTGTTAATGTGACTGCTTAGAGGTGCCATGAGGGTGCAGGCAATTCAGAAAAAGCAAGGCATTCCAGGAAAAAAAAAAAATTATACCTTGCAGCTTTGATCGTTGTTGGTTTCTAAGACCATAAAAACCACCCACAATTCATATTTTCTCTTGCAGTGTTTCTTCATTATTATTATTATTATTATTATTATTATTTTGTTTGGCTGTGCAAAGGGAGAATTAAGGTTGATTTTAAGGTGCAATTTCCTTTCTCTTGTTGTGTTCCCAAGGTAACTCTATTGACTTCTTTTAAAGGCAGTACTTGGGAAGTCAGTGGGGTGAGATCCGTGTACCTGGGGGCATTCCCACCTCACAAGACCATCTGGTGAAGTTCCTTGTGGAGGTGATGGCTCAGGGCCGTGCTTTGCAGCAGAGGAGGCAGTCTGTGAGGAAGTTTTCCAATGAGTTGGCTTGGATAATAGGAAAAAATCAGCAGCAAACAGTTGCCTGTATCAATTTGCTGTGCTGGGGAGAATTATTCCTCCTGGGCTGTGCTGAGCCATCCCCACCAGGCTGCAGTGAACCCAGGGACCGCTGGATGTGCTCACCTGTGGTCACAAAGGCACTTCATCTCGCAGCTGGGAGTGGAATTCCAGTGCCTCAGCCACCAAGCCAGTTCACCTAGCTGCCTGCCTTTTAAAAATCAAAATAAAATAGCGTAAAACAAATTGAAAATGCCAGCCAAGAACCTGTACTAGGAAGGGGCTATGCCACTGAGTGGTAAGCAGCTTTTCTGCCATCAGTTCTTTTTTGGTTTTTAATCTATTTCATTTCACCTGCATTTGACCTCTTCCATTAGCAACTGGAACTGTCTTTGTTACCTGCTAAAGAGACATCCAGGGCAGGTTATTACAGTCAAAAGGCAGACTTGCCCAAGGAAAGATGGAAGGAACCTTGCAAGAGTCAAGAAATGTTGAACACATTCTCATTTTGCTGTGGTTGGCCCAAGGAGCAGGAGAAGAGGTTTCATGCCTTAGAATGAACAAGGTCAACAACTTACACTGTGGATGCCATCAACAACTTACACTGTGGATGCCAGCAGCAGCACCGTGGATATCAAATAGCAAAAGGAGAGGAAAAAGAAGGAATCAGAGCTTCCTGAGACACACGCCTGTGAGCAGCAGGGTTTCATAGCTCCCAGACCTCACCAGGTGAAGCAGGACAGGGATGTCCCTCCCCTAAGAAGAGGTGGATTTATGCCAGTAGGGGCATCTCCCAGCACGTGGTGAATTGCCACCACCAGGCTCAATAGTCTCTCTTGTAGTTAAGAAAAATATCATCTGGCATATCTGTCTTGAAAGATTGCCAAGGCTTACCTCTGAATGCATGTTTTACTCAGGAGTGATTATGTGCAAAAGATAAATAGAAAACAGTTTTAGTTTTAGCTGAAAATAAATTGATGCTAAGAATTTGCAAAACATCCCCTTCCCTGAATTAAAGTAGTCCCTTTGGAGACATCTCTATACTCTCTTTTTCAGCAAGTTGGGCTTTTTTTCTTCCTGATCTCTTTATCTCTCTGCTCCTTTCCTCCCTCCACCCACCCACACAATTCCTTTCTTTTCTTCCCTACACCATTTCCCAACGTATTTTCTTTTGCATATTTGAAAGCAAGAAATTAGTGGGAAATCTCAAAGAGCGGTAAGATTTTCCGTTCTACACTATCAAAGAGCTTTGAGCCTGACTTGTTCAAATACTCCCCATCCCTTCCATTGCCCTTCCAAACTCCTCTGTGCCAAAAAGATCACAAGGAGGAGCCCTGGGCCCCTCTCACCATCTCTGTCCTTGGTGGTCTTGCCCATTCCTTGGCTTTGTTTTGGTGTTCCTCCCAAAGCAAGGCTGGGAACGAGTGATCCGGAGGGGGAAACATTCCCAGCTCTGAGCAGGAGCCCAGCACTTTGGAAAAGAGGATGGAGCAGTATTGTTGCATGATAATGGGCTGGATTTGAGGAGTTTGGATCATTTCTGTGCCCTTGCACTTGCAGACACGGAACCACATTGCTGGTGTAACTTGTGACTGTGAAAGAGGCCACAACCTCGGCATATGCATCCCTTTACATTTACAATTTATGCACATTTACCATTTTTTTAAAGTATACTGCAACAGAAAACGGTACATCTTCTGCATAAAAATGAAAAGTAACTGAAAACCTGTTATATGCTCTATATAGCTCTGATCAGAGGGCGAAAAGATGACTGCAGATTTGTGGTTGACAGCCTTCAGAAAAGGTTCAACAGAGTGTGAAAATTGACATTTAGCAAATAGCAATTCAGCCTTCATTTTTCGTGAAGCTGCTTGAAATAAACGGCAGGTTTTAAACAAAATGTTTGGTCAGTTGTTATATTGGATGTTGCTTGTCTCATTACTGCAGTTAATTAAAAGGGGGGACAATAAGTCAAAGCCAGAGTCAATAAGTTTGTTAATAAAGATGTAATTTGGTGAAATCATTATAAATTGACTGTACAATGAATGGATGTGCTACAGGAATGTGAGTGTCTGAAGGTCCATAAATGGGTTTTCAGAAATACCCATCAGGCTGTGGCCAATTTGTCATGCTAAATAAGCTCTTAAAATCCACTTAGGCAAGTGTGCACGTTTCCAAAGGGTATCACCACTGAGTAGATGATGCAGATGGACCTTTTTTTTTCCAGCCGGTTTTCTTACTCTGCCATTCCAAATCCTTTTTAGCTTTGTTATCTCTGTATTTGTCATTGTAAGTGATTTACTGTTAAGGCCAGTCTTTTTGGAAGGAATAGAATAAATCATCAGAGAGAAGAACGAGTAAATCATCACTGCAGTGAGTGCTGGAGGCTGAACCTGAGCACTACCCATGTGAGATTTTAATCCACCTGACCCTCTTCCTTCATTGCTGACCAAACAGCAGGTGAAAACCCCATGGCAGACACACTTCAAAAATAATTTTAAAATGAAAATCTAGATCGACATCTCTTCTCTTCCTGAAGCAGTTCTGATGCAGGAGACTGCATGCAAAGTCTGATGCTAATGACTGCAATATTTGCATAGCGCTGCACCCCTGCCAGTAATCCTCTCATTGGAGCAGGCTGGGTTATCAGAGGAAAGCAATTTCTCTGCCAGGGATGGCATGCTGGTCTGCTCTGCAGGATTTTTCAACACTCTGAAAAACAGGAGAATAAGAGAAAAAAATTACATCATGCTGCCTTATTTCAAAGTAGAGCAGAAGAGCAGATCATGGAAGTGGCAGAGATTTGGCCCAAATTCATGCAGCCACTGACTGCACATGACGGTCACCCCAAAACAGAGCACCGTGTACTGTGTTAACAGACACTGTATGGGTTCATCCAGCAAGTTCTACCTGACTCGAGTATCCATCTTTTCATTGGGTTTTACCATTTTAGCCTAACTCAGGTGGCTTTTGTCCTGCTGCCAGCCTCCAGCAGCCAGTATAAACTCCAGGAAAAAGCGGATTGAAGCCCGCACTGTTCCCTCCAGGACAGCATCACTGTCGCGGCGCCCGCGGCTCGGCCTTGCTGGGAAATGTAGTGGCCCTGCAGATCTCCTCTGTGATGTGTTCATCTCCTCTGTGTTCCTGAGGGCAGCACTTTGTTAGACACTGGGCAGCAAACGGTGTCAGTGGCCCCGAGGAAGAGCCACAACGCTTAATTTCTATTGCTTTTTCTACCCCTTGGCACAGGGACAGGGCATCAAGTTAATACCTAATCTTAGCAGCCTCTTCTGCAATTCTGCTTGAAAGGGTTTCTTCCAATTTATGCCTTTTAATTAGAAGCTTTCAACCTGTAATTAGAAACTTACACCAGCCCAACCTTTATTTCTTAAAAAATGCATTTGTGGGTTAGGCAATTATGGTAACATGAAAAGTAATTATTTTTCTCCGTGTGCAAAATGAGTGTGGTCGTTCATGCAGCCAACAGGAGGAGGAAATTTTTTTTGTTTTCATTTGTTTTAATTTATTGCAAGAAGTTATGTAACAAGCAAAATAAACAGGTGGTTTATGCCGTAGATGAGGGATATATAACTCTGGTTTGGGGAGTGCAGGAAGGCTGTGGGCAATGGGATCAGAGGCACAGCCACACTGCAATTCCAAGCCCCCTGATTACCCCACACAGGTTATCCATGAAGAAATTTCCAGACTGTTACTTGAGCGGTTTTGACCCAGACTATGTAACTGTTCAAGAAGCTGTGGTCAGGTTTTTGTAATAAAGATAATTATGGGCTTTTAAGTGCCAGCCAGTGGCATCAATAGCAGCACTGTGCCTTAGTGAGGGCTCGGCCTGCCCTGTGATAATGTCATTTTATGTCCCAGTTCTGACCATGCCAAGAGAGGGGACAGCTGTCCTTAGGTTTCCTCTAGCCAGAGCTGACTCTGCTCCTGTATTTCACAGCATGGCTGGTTACTGTCAGAGATGAGCTTGGAATGGTTTGGCTTGGAAGGGACCTTCAGGATCATCTCATTCCACCTCCTGCCATGGGCAGGGACACCTCCCACTAGACCAGGTTGCTCGCAGCCCTGTCCAGCTTGTCCCTCCCATATCAACCGACAGGACTCTCCCCTGTGGGCTGGATTTCCTCAGTCCCACCCAGAGCTGCAGTGGTTTGTTATTCGAGGTGTGATCAGCAGTGCACAGCAGCTCTGTCCCCGCTCAGGATGCGGCTCCCGGCCACTCAGCATGTCCCTCTGGCCACAGTCAGGTGCTGGCACGTGGAGGTTCCCAGCACACGGCACACGGATGGCTCTGGGTGTCCCAGTTTGTCAGCTGAGGCTGAAAGATGGACCACCCCAGGTGAGGAGAGTGACGTTGCAGTCATCTCTACACTTAGAACAGGAATAATTATTTTTACATCCCTGAATCCCTTCTCTGTCTGCTTAAACACATCGTCTTTTTAAACCACATCTGTATTTACCACACATCATGTTCAACTATCTCCCAATTTCTATGATAATTTCCCTCCTTGATTTATAAGCAACAGAATTTTTTAATTATCCAGATGATTTTAATTTTCTCAGCCATACCTCCACTTCGTTAAACATTAATCTTGCACTTTCTTCTTAGACAATCTCTGCCCTTCACCACTTCTCCAGTACATAATGAAACCAGATCTCAATAGTATTACACAGTCATTTCTCTCCCTAGATTAATTTGATATCTTCTGCTTGATCTCAGGTTTTGTCTTGTAAATACTATATTTGGCTTCTGGTAAACTATTCCAGAAATAACTTTAAATGTGAAAAAGAAAAAAAAAATAACCCTAAGACATTTAAAACAACTTTACATAATTACCTCGCCTTCAGCAATTCCTGTGCTGTAACACGGTAGGCAATCACAAAGAATTTACAGTTATATTTTGACTGCTCTGTGTTTTCCTACTTTTGCTGCTTTTTAGTGCTCTGAATAAGCCCCAGCTAGTGCAAAGTGTACTGGAAGACTGCAGCAGGGGATTTGCAGTGTGGTGGGAGGAACCATATGTTCAAACTTCTCCTCTTGCTGAGGAATGACATTTTTCTGGAGGGAGAATGAAAGCTGGTTCTCACCTGCTTGGTGCTGCAAGACAATACCATCCCTACAAGCTCCTCTGATTACTCATTTGTCTAGACCCTCTCAAATCTTCTTTTAATATTAGCTGAGCATCTTCCTGGTGCTGCCTTTGACCTGCTTTGTGATGGTTTCAAGCCGCTGCTGTTAATTAGCCCTTCTCACAGAGCCGTGCTCTCTGAAGAGATAATAAAATATGTCCATTTCATGGTCAGAAGAGTATCGTTTTAGCATGAACTCTCTTCAGGAAAAGTTCACTAAACACAGGACCCATAACTCAAACTAGGTGAAAAATACATGAACTGGTCCATTGGGCTCTGAGCTGAAGTTACCAAAACCAGCAGCAGATTTATTACACGGCTGGTGATGAAGCATTCCTTGAAGCTGTAAGAGCTGTATTTAAAAAACAGGGAAGGAAAGGAAAGTTGTAAACACTAGGTTCCCTATCCAAGGAAATAGTAAAGCTTACAAAGTTGGCACAAGGGTAATTCATATTCCTTTCCCAATTCCTTTTTATCTTTCTCTTGACTCAGCTTTGTACAAAATCTCTTCAGCGCATGTTGCCCAAATACAGAGGAGCAAATTTGTTGCACACCCTGCCATTTGAACCAGACTTATCTCTAACTCAATTAGAAAACTGTAATTTCCAATAAAGCATCATTAGACCTCTGCACCTGTCAGGTCTCTGATAGATTTAGGTAGGTTTTGCTTGGGAATTAACTGTGGTTTGTGGAGATAGCTAAAATAATTTTCATTTACTGTTCACTGTATCACGTTAGAAATTGCATAAGGTTTTGGACCCCCAGCCATAATGATCTCTTTCAAATTACGGCTGCACTGGAATTGTCACTTACTAGATTTGCTGCATAAACTCTGGAAACTATATGGTGATGCACACTGTCAGACTAACCAGTATTTACAGCGATAGGCAGGATTTACAATTGGATGACATGATAATAATATATCCTTGTTTACTTCTCTAATTAATGTTTCTAAAGAAAATACCCTAGAAACCTTCCATAAGCAAGATTTATTTCTGTTGATTGAGACTGTAATCAGATGTCCCTATTCAAACAGTAATTGGTGTGCTTCATTAACATGTAATTGAAAACAAGATTTATGTCAATGCTAGGCAATAAATAACAGAGATACATATTTTCTTATTAGTGATGATCTCTTCTGTAAGCTCTCAGAGTCCTTGCTGCTTTTGTATTGTGCCACTTAGGTCATATTTTGTCAAAATCATGGTGTCTCAGAAAAAGACATTGTGCATTTTCCCCTTTGGATTTTAACCTCTCTCTCTGATGTACCAAGGCCAGCTTCCTTGTTTTCTCTTTCCTGCTTTGTATTAGACTCGCTGTTCTTGCCGTATTTTAGCCTATGTTTTTCCCACGAAATGGCAATACCAGTGGGAAGGAATTCTAGTGATGAATGGGATAGCTCAGGGAAGAGACAAAACTTTGCTTGAACTTCTGTTCAGTTGATGTTTTCGCCAGGTTAGTCAAGGCTCAACCTGTTGTTCCTCTTCCCAAACATTTTTCTGTTCCAATACAAGCAAAGGAAATTTTAAAAAAAATGTTTCTAAGCATTCTAAAAATAGAAGCTAAGCATGGCTTCTTTGTAATGCAGTAAAACCTAATTAACTTCTAGTTAATGGGGAGAAAAGCACTGTGTTTTGTTCTAGTAGACATATATGAGAGAACACACAAATAATGAAGTCAGAAGTGTAAGTCGCTGTGAATGGGTGATCCCATTGATTTCATTGAAACAAGGGAGTTAAAATTGAAAACAAATTTCATCCCGAGATGCTGGTTCATTACCAGCAAATTGATGGAGCTCCGTGTTTACTTGCTGGCATAATTTACCAATTGCATGAGATGTAAGCAGGCACAGTGCTAACATTGGCTAATTTTATGCTCAACGTGAATCTTATGGCTGGTCAGATGGATACCATAAGAAATAATTAGAGTCATTAGAAGTAATGGGCTACAGCTGCAGTAATACATGCTCTATTCTCAGTCCAGAGGTTTCTAAGCAAAATTAAATTAGCTCCTGTTACCACACTGCTGCATCATATGCTCCTCACCTCCTGAGCATCGACTTCTCTTTCCATTTCCACACTGCAAGCAGCATTTGTGCCCCACACAGAAAAAGGCCCTTGTGGGGACAAGGAATTCTGAAGCTTGAGGCCATTCCTTGTTAAAAAAAAGAAAAAAGGAAGTAATAAAATGAGAACAATTACAAAGTGGCATCAGAAGGTCCTCAGCTCACGTTAACACCTTCCACATGTTCAGGATCATCCCTCTCCTCTGCTGTAGCCTTTGGTGCGAGGCACAGATTGCAAGTCACGTTTGCATCAGTGCTGGACCTGGGCAAATCTTGCCCCTGAACTATTTACATTAAATTTTACTTTTTAACAGAATTATGTCCACTGTATTGGAAGCACGTCAGCAGCCTCCAGCTGCAGGTGGTACTGCCTTCACATCTTTAATACCCTCTTTTTTTCCCAAAATTCAAAAGGCTGTTCAGAAGAGTAAGGAAAATGCTGCATTATCCTGAATGGGGTGAGGGGAGGGACAAGAAGGAAATAGATTCCATGGTACTGAAGTGATTAATGTGACTGTTTATGATGAAGGAAATGAAAACTAGAAATCTGGGTAAGTAATGATCTTTCCAAGTGAATGACTTTCTCTGGAACCACAATATACACTCATGTGCTGAATTCCTTTAAATTATTGCTAAAGTTCCCAAAGCAGAGCAGGGACGACACTGAATTTTTTTCTCACTTGTTGAGTTTCAGGAGCACAGCACTTCCAGCAATTTCCAGGGGTTCACTGCGAGATGCCCCCATGGCATCACCTCTTTTTAAAACAGAAGGTGCTTTGGTGGTAGGATTGAGTAGAAGGGCTTTAGAGGCACATTTAGCACTGTCCATCAAGGCTGGTGAGCTGGAGCTGAGTGTGCTCGGGGGGAGGAACAGGACTAACACTATTTTTGATGAAGGAACAAGCCCAGTCCTGCAGCTTTGGAGAGATCAGTTATCCATGTGCCAGCCATTTATCCCTAGCGATGGTAACTTCCCTGGCCTCAGTTATTGCAGCATATAAATGCTTCACAACTCCTAACATATTTATCTTTCCATCCTCCCTATGGAGTTGGGAAGTGCTATTACCTCTGTTGCAGAACTAAGAACTGAGATTAAGGGTCAGATTTGTTATGGCATTTAGGTGCTCAATGGGATTTTCAAAAGTAGCTAACACCCGTTGTAATAAGTGGAATTTGGGAACTTGGATAGTTCTCAAAATCCTGTTAGTTGTGCGGTTTTTTTAAAAAAACATTTGGACTTATATGACACCTTGGGATCCAGAGGAGTAGTTCCCATGTTGTGGGGAGTCACCCAGACAGGAAAATGTCTCTTCATGCACCTCTTAGGAGACTGTAGGTGGGACAGGAGGAATTTTGTGGCAGTAGCTTATCTCAGTGCTGAATTCAGCAAGCTGTAACTGTGCACAGCAGTGCATTTACCCTTCTTGCCCAGCTCTGTGAGAGAGGTCAAAATCCAGTCTTGCAAACACTGGAGCAAAAATAAGCAGCACCCATGGTCAATAAAAAGGGCTTATGTGCCAATTGCTGGGATGGAAAATTCAAGAGCAGGAGCAAATAATGAAACAATCTATATTCATGCAGCCACCTTTCCAGCCTACTGCTCTAAGTACAGGCTTACACCTCACCGGGAGATGGGAATCCCACTAAAAGCTCTGGAGTATCACACTGGAAAACAAATGTTGATTTTGAGCAAATTATCTGTTCATCTCTAAATCATTTTCTTTCATTATTAGTCTCCAAATTGGTTCTGCTCTGGAAGGCAGACTTAGGTTTAAAAGCAGGGCATCTCTTAAACGCCTGCTTCAAATGAAAGTGTTCGGTAAACATTGCTCAAACCCCCAGAGCATAAACTCCTCAACTGCTTTCTCTGGCTTTGCATAGATTTTGCAGCTCCTGGTTTATGGTCAGGTGTCTCAGGGATTCATTTAGGATATCAGAAAATAATCAAATGAAATCCCTTACAAACATATGCCCCTTAAATACCAAGGAAAAAATTTTTAAGACCTTTCTGTCCTCCTTTACAGTAGCATAAATTGGGACAAGAGCCCCAAACAGATGGACTTATACCAATATGGAACATGGAGAAGAGAAAAAAATCAGGCTCCAAACCACAGCACAACTACAAAGCCATGTGGGCTGCAGCCCGAGGTTTTCATTTCTGAAAGAGCTGCACTTTGCTGTTGTAGTACCTTCGATCATTTCCATGGTTTTAAGGTTCTAAAAAGATCCCATGGCTTTAAAATTGTGTTTTCAGCATCAAAGGCTTGGGTTTGGGCTGACTCAGCAAGATTGCAGCTGTCTGAGGTCGTGGTTTGGGCTGGTGGAGTGGGGGTCAGCTCAGCAAGGGGGATGGAGCAGCAGCAAAGCCAGAGCTGTCCTTGTGTCCTTGTCCCACGTCACACCATGGGCTCTTGGGAGGTGCTGGAGAGGGTCTTTGTGCCTCCATGAGGAAAGAAGCTCTGCATGGATTAGAATGTGTCTAAAATCACATGGTTTTCACCAGTGTTTGTAAGATGCTTTTATTCCACTTCCTCAGGTGGAGGAGGGAGAATAACTCCATCACTTTGCTGGATGTGAAAGGGAATGGAACTTTGGGACACTCTAGATCATTGGTAGCTGATTCAAAGCTTGAATTTTAACTCACTTTGGTGTTCAGGGGACCTCTGTGCACAGGAAAAGATGTGCAAGAAGGTCCTCTATTGATCCTCCCTCACATTGGGAAGACATCCACAGATTTCCCAGCTCTCCTCACTCACCAGTAAAGGCGTGGGACTGGGAGGCTGCTCCTGCACAGAGCAGGAACTGAGTGCTGCTGCCAGTGAGTGTGTTTGCTCTGTGGTGTCTGAACACTGTTTTGCACTTAGAAGATTTATTTCTCAGTGGATAGAAGAGCTAAAAGATTAACAGATGAACAAATACATTGAGACAGCCAGGACATCAAAGAAATTGGAGAGTCACTGAGATGCTGGAGAGCTGGAGAGTCACCTGGCTGTGTTCTTAGGAATTATTTTATCCTCAGATTAGCTCAGCTGTCTTGGGATTTGGACACGTCCTCTGGTGAATTTAGCTACATGATTTAAGACATAACTGGCCCCAGCTCTCTGCTGCTCTTCCTGAGGATCCTGCCTGTGGAGCAGAGGGAACGTGCCTGCATCCCAGCCACTGCAGCACAGATCCTGGGGGCTTAGTGCAAGCAGAGGGGCGTTTTTTTTTCAGGGCAAACACCAGCCTGTGAGGCACACCAACGGTGAGAGTGTACTGTATGCCTGGGCAGAAATCTCCAGGGAAAATACAGGTCAGACAGCTTTTGGTCCTCCATGCAATCTGCAATTCAGTCAGGCTGGAAAAAAAAATGAGTTACAGCAAACCTAACCTTAGGTTCATCGTACAGGAACCAGCTGAGGGGCGATACCAGTGGAAGGAATCAGAAGAAGGTTTACATAAAATGTGGCTTCCCTGCATAAAACAAAAAGCAGCTGAGAAGGATTGTGCAGAGGCTGAAAACCATGAGACCACGCTCATTCTTTGGGCCGCATATGCCTCAGTTGTTCCTGAAATATAGAGTTAGTTAAGTCAGCCAGGAAATTATGGATGAGTTTGGAGTCTTGAGGGAAAGATGTTCAAAAAGCAGCAATATGAAGACACAGAAAAGAGGGAAAGCCATAACTTGAAAAGTGCCACACAGAGGGAGCTGTGCCTGTGCTTTATTGAACTGTTGGCTGCAATAAATACAGCTGAATTCCCTCAGTCTCCCATAACGTTGTCTCAGTACCAGCAGGAGTCCATTTAAGAATACACTTACTTGCACAAATGATTATATCTGTGGAGAGCAGAGAAAGAGCTGATGCAGGCAAACCCTGAGAGCTGCCCAGGAGAGCTGGGGGTGGTGCTGGGCTGCCCCGTGCTCAGCTTTGGTCAGTGCTGCCAGCCCAAAACAGGCCCAGCAGAGGAGCTGCTGATCCAGCCCTCCCATCTGCTTCACCTGAGGACACCATACTCTAGATTTTGTGATGGTGATGCCTTAGGATTTTAGCTTTTATATTTTCATATATTTGTAATCCTGCAATTCTTTAGTGTGTAACTCTGAGCTCCATATAGAGTGTTAGCAGCTGCTTTTCCCATTATGGTCAGACACAACAATTCCTCTCCAGGCCTGAGAATCAAGGACACCTCACTGTCTCAGACCCCGAGAAATGGAAACAAAAGCGAGTTGGGGGGGAGCAAACTGGGAGAATGGGACTGCACTGCCTGAAGCTGTAACTGGACAATTAACCTCTGATATGCAAATAGACAAAACTTATATCTGTCCCAAAAACGTGTGACTGTGTCCATCCTGGGTGCAGTCTCTGCGAGACTCCTGCACTGCCCAAGGTGTGCCCTGTGAAGGCCTTTCCATAAATCCCTGCCCTTTATCCTTTCTCTCTGTCCAGCCTCTGTTCCGGGTCAGCCTCTACAAGGCATCAGTGGTGCAGTAAATAAATGGTGGTAAAATCAAACTAAGAGGATATTCCCAAAGAGGCAGAGTTGTTTTCTTATGATCATTTGCAATACAGAGAGTAATAAGAGACTGTATTATAAATAAGAAAGAGACAAGTATAATAGAAGACCTGAGAATGGATGATGAACAAGGAAGACTGAACCTTGTGCTTCTGCACTTCGCAGCATTAACCCCAGCTGCTGAAGTGAAAGGTCTGGCTGTGTTACAGTGCTGTACCAGGGCTGTCAGAGGCCTGTGCAGTGTGTCCGTGGTTAGGAGGGGCTGAAGCTCTGCAGAGCACATGGTCATGCCTGGTGGGATTTGAGCTTAGCACTGGAGACCATGAAGTTTGGAGTCTTCAGTCTGATTATTCTCATTGATTTCCTTGTATCCTTAAACCCTTCCAAACCTCACATTATAGGAAGTCAGGAGAACTAATTTATTCCTGCTTGAACAGTGATTGGAGGAAGAGAAGCACTTGCACTCTCTGTGTAGGTACTCAGCTTTGCTGATATCCCCCGTTAGCACTGATTAGTGAGAAATCTGAACTAGAAATAAGAGCAGGCTGACCATGGGGGCAGCTTTATTGCCCCTTTTCACCCGGCCCAGCATAGCAAAGCTGGCATGGAACGTCAGCAGATCAGGTTTGTGACGTGTTTTACCACACCGTGCATGAACTTTCTCCTCTGGAAGCGGGTGAGAACTTGAACACCAGCAGGTTGTGAGGGGCAGCAGAGCAGCCTGAGACTGAGCAGGAGCGTGGAGCCCACGGGGCTGTGTAACCCCTCTGTGTTCCAGGCTGGAGTCGCCCACGCGCGCGCTGGTGATGGAGGCTCCGAGGGGCATCGAGATCAACGCCGAGGCTGGCAGCCTGAAGGCCACGTGCAGGACAGAGCTCCGGCTGGAATCCAAAGATGGAGAGGTGAGCGGAAAACGTCAAGCCCCGCAGCAAAGCCGAGGCACGGCACGGATGCCCTGCAGAGCTGTAGCCCTGTGGGTCTCCAAGCCGCTGGTTTGAAGCGCTGGTGTGAAAGCCCGAGGGCAGTGGGCTCTCCTGGCCTCATTGCTGCCCACTCTGATTGAACACATCCCATGCAAATGAGGCTCACTCCGTGGCAAAGCTGGCTCATTATTTTTAAAGTGCATGGATAATAGCATCTGTTGTTCCAGCAGATTTATGCAGCTGTAAAGTGCACAATGCTCCTAAATTGTTTGTTTCCTAGTCACTTTAAAACAAGATTTACTTGGCCAACATAATTAAATCTTTTAGCATATATTTTTCTATGAGAAGACCTTAATTCACTGGTACTGATCTGAAAAGCTTTTGTGGCTGATGTTTCATTCTGAAAGAAAAGGGAGCATTAGGAGACACAGATTGTTGCACTGGAGAAACTTCCAAAGGTGAAGAGAGAATAATTAAAACTGATAACATAGAGCAAAAGTAAAGGAGGTGTTGAGTTAAGCCTCTTCTGATGTCACCAAATTTTGTGGGCACATGGTTTTCATCCCCTCCTCCTGCCACAGTGATGGAAGACACCAAAGGATGTGGCTGAGGAGCTCCAAGTGGGGAAACCACTGAGAGCCTCGTCAGGAGGAGCTGCCCATGGAACACAAACCTCCAGGCAAGAGGGCTCCAACATAATAAGTTAAGATTTACCTATCTTAGTGTCAGGGGTAATAAATAGAAAGACTTTCTAATTGCAATTTCTTTTATTTCTAAACATTTGCATTTTAAGACAGTCCAAACCTAGACCATGGGTGTTAACAAAAAAACCTCTGAGAAATACCAGAAAAAAATGCCACCTAATACACTGAGATTGAAATCCAAGGCATTTCACAACTTCAAGCAGTTGCTTTCAACACTAAGTTGCTTTTAAAATGCATAAATTGACCTGTATCTTTCAGGACATGAGATGGTTGGATACTAAAACTGGAGATTCTTACTGTAACTGCAAATATTCTCAGTCACCCTGTATTATTCTGGGGTTCAGGTTATTTTACTGTGTTCTGGCTGATGTCAGAGCACTCCCCTGCAGCCTCCACGTGTCTGAGAGCTGCCACACATTGTTTGCCTTACGTTGTTTTGCAAGGAGGAATTTAGATCTGTTACAGCATTTAAGTTATTTTTAATACACACAAAAGTGTTACACATATACATAAAATACACATAAAATATACATCAAATGTGCATAAAATATACATAAAATATGCATAAAATACACATAAAATATACATAAAAGTCAGTGCTGGGAGCCTGCAAGCGTAACCAGCAATGGGATCACGGTGACAGAAATCCTGATGGAGCAGCAGGGTGGCTGGATGGGTGTGAACCATCCATGCTCCCCATCTGACACTGGGGTACCTCTGGTTGGGTCAATCCAAACCTGGGATTGGATTCCTGGGAGGTGTCCCAGGAAGGTAAAAGCTGAGAAAACACGGTGGGTACATTGGCAGAAACAAAGTGGAGGTCGTGATAAAGGCAGATAATGTGCTCACCCAGATTTGCATCAGACTTTCCCATCCTAAAATGCTTCCCTACCCAGTTTTTGCAGCAGCTGAGTTGTCTGGAGGAAGCTTCTTTAAACACAACATCAGAAATAACAGCACTCCACTAATTCTCTCTCTTTTTTTTTTTCCTCTCTCTTGCCACCTCCGACTCCAGATAACGTTGAATTCTGCAAAAATCAAACTACCTAACTTGCCTCAAGGATCTTCCTCTTCTGCAGGGTCCAGGCAAAAAATCTACGAGCTCTGTGTGTGTCCCAATGGGAGGTTGTTCCTGTCTCAGGCAGGCAGCAGCTCCACCTGCCAGATAAACACGAGCGTCTGCCTTTGAGAGACAATTTGCAGTGGGGCATCGCAGGCAGCACAAAAGCCAGTTCTGGTCTCACAGATCCAGCTGCCAACTTATTTTTACTAGAACACAGAAAGCCTATCAAAGACTTTTTTTGTGTGTGCGCGCGCGTGTGTGTGAATATATATATAAAAAATATATATATAAGATATATATATATATCCTCTGTGTAAAACGATGTTTCAGTACAAGGAATCCCAGGGTGACCCTGTTACATTTGTGTAGCATTTCTCTTTCCCACACCAAAATTTACTGGCACAATCTGCTGAATTGGATCCGATGCTCCCCTGGACCCTTCTGTATTAATGCAGTGCAACGATCACCCCTCGTTTTTGATCATGTTCTCAGAGCAGTGGGATTGCTGGCTGGGCAAGACCCTGGAACCAATGCAGACCCACCAACATCCAAAGGGAAGAGAAGCATCTCTGATTATTTTTGCACCATTAAATCAGTGGCGTGGAAAATAAATAATTTAAAAACCAACAAAGTAGCCAGATGTGCTGTACTGATCACCTACAGTGATCCAAGATACCTGAGGTTAAATTACTCTTTAATTGTCACCTGAAGCATGGCTCCCTGTTGGGAGAGATGCATGCACTTGGCCAGTAGGGAAGTCCAGACCTTCTTGCTGAAATAATAAATGTAATTTTCCGAAGGGGTTCAACACTTGCCTGTGCATGGCCAAGGATGCCTTGTGCTATTCAGCTGTGACACATCAGGTCCAACACTAACCTAAAATCCTCTCTGTGCTGGCAAAATTGGTGTTGTATTTAGTTATTGGAAGGAAATAAATTGTGAAAGTTGGACTAAATAGAAAAACCTTGAACTTCCTTCCTTAACAGGTGTCCTTGTATTTAGTTATTGGAAGGAAATAAATTGTGAAAGTTGGACTAAATAGAAAAACCTTGAACTTCCTTCCTTAACAGGTGTCCTTGTATTTAGTTATTGGAAGGAAATAAATTGTGAAAGTTGGACTAAATAGAAAAACCTTGAACTTCCTTCCTTAACAGGTGTCCTGGATCACCCCACAAACTCCCCATTAACACCTTTAATTTTGAATATATTTGGTGTGAGGCTGTGAAGATTTAAGATTTGGACATTGCCTAAATACTTGCAGAAACTGAGAAAATCAGCTAGAAACTGAGAAAATCATAAAATTGAGTGTATAATGTAGATGCTACACCAGAATTTTTGTCATCTTTCTTTTCAAGATACACAGTCCAAGGTCACTTAGATTTGGTGGAAACTGCAAATATCAGAGATGCTGACAATGAAAGATTTTTTTTTAAAGATTTATAAAGGTTGTGACAAAGCCAGATTACTGAAAAGAAGGGCTTTGGATGCTGGTTCCTCTAGAATTTGAGTCCCCAAAACTCTGTGGTTGAATCTTATCATGTTGCATTTTTCCTTATTTTAAAGTCTAGGAGTCATGGGCAGGACAAAACACAAAAATCTGATCTGGTAACATTGCTTCCACTTTTGAAGTTTTGGAAAATAAGAAGAAGATCCCAGATCATTGAATTCTTACCCATAATTTCATCCACATACATGTGAAAATCTTTTAAAAAACCTAAATATAACAATTCTGGCAAAACTTTCCAAGTCACAGTAAATATCACGAGGACAGCAAGGTTTCTAAGCCACTGAGATGCTTTTGAAATATTACCTCATGTGCAAATAAGACAGATCTGTGCCCATCCCTAGTGATATCTAACCAAAGCTGGTATTCTTCAAGCGATCTTCAAGATAAAACATAGCTGACAGAAGTCTTTAGAAAAAATTTAGCCCATTATTTTTTTTACAGCTTTTTTTATGTATTTTCTTGTGGTCTCGAGAGTACCAGGGTTTGATTTTTTTTTATTCTTTTTTAATGAACAATTCTGGCTTAATCCAAAACTGATTGGACTCAAAGAGAAGATTTCTGTGGAGTTTAGATTAGATGTGTTGCTGCCTAACAAAGCAGCACTCCCCAAAAAATTTACTCCTGAAAGAGGATTGAATGATTTACATTTATTTCAATAATGCTTTCCGACGAATTAACGAATTCGAACTATCTGTTAATGAATGATTCCTGTAATTATTATGTCTTGAGTCAACGTTTGAATGCAAAGGGTCACCCAGGGTAACAATTGTATTGGGACACAGGACTATACCATCTCTGTTCAAAGAGGGGAATTGTGCCTATGCCTTAAGTCAATGCACTCAGCAAGGAGAAGCACATCATATTTATCTTGTTATTAAATCTAGTTTATTTGGGGGGAGGGGCAGGAGGGTGTCTTGGGAACTGGCTGTGCAACTTAAAACACATTGGTGAAATACATTAAGAGTGTAGGGACACCTAGAATGATACAGACTTTTTTTTTTAACCATGTTGAATATAGCAAAATACTGTGTACGTTACCTCTGGGACCATGACTGAAGTCCCATTCATAGTCCTACATTTACTGTAGAATTTTTTTCCCTGTTTCATTGAATACTGATCACAAACCTCATAGCAAGCATGGCCCAATCCATAACCAAATCCTGTGTGAGCAGTTTGAAGACACGTGCTGCAGGAAGAATTCCCTGTAAATGAATCAGATTAACTTCCCCGTGCCTGCGAGTATTGAGGTGGGTGAGGAAGGCAGGGCTGAACACAGGGACTGGCCCATCAGGGATGCTGCATCCTGATTTCTGTGCTCCACTTGGACACACCAGTGGCTCAGTCCTCATCCCTGTGCCACCCTCTGGCTGCTCTGCTGAGGATTTCCATCCCAAGAAATGAATTTCGAGTGGCTGCTTTTCTCAGCTGGGCTCTTGGATGAGGTTATCACCTTCTCATATCACAACAGCCGTGAAGCTGCTAAGGACATTCATATCTTGGTGTGAATTTCTGCTGGGGAGCTGTTAGGAAATGACCTTAACATCTGTGCCATCACTGCAGATGCTTCTCTGAGGCGAACAAAGGGTACCTTAATTATGTCTACTGAAAGGAATTCGCCTTGTTTCAATATATTTTACAACCATGTTTCCATCTTAAAAAGCATAAAATTACATGTTGTGTTGAAATGTGAGGAATTGTTGCTAGAAAGAATGGAACACCTGTAGGGGCTTGTAGATCATTTGAACACCACTTGAGTTTTAAGACAGTGGTTTGGGTGATGCTGCCTGTGCTGGCTGGCAAGTGGCTAACATAAGTACAGGCGGGACAGAGAATGGGTCAGGAGTACCCCTGAGAAGGGCTTGGGTTGTTGGCTGGGGAGAAGGTCAGCATGACCTGAAGTGCACTCACAGCCCAGAAAGCCAGTCCTGTCCTGGGCTGCATCAAAAGCAGCCTGGGCAGCAGTCGAGGGAGGGGATTCTGAGCTCCTGGGACACCCCACCTGCAGTGCTGTGTCCAGCTCTGGAGGTCCCAGCATCAGAAGGCCATAGACCTGCTGGAGCAAGTCCAGAGGAGGCCACAAAGATGCGCCAAGGGCTGGAGCCCCTCTGCTCTGGAGCCAGGCTGGGAGTGCTGGGGGTGTTCACCCGGAGAAAGAAAGGCTCCAGCGAGAACTTAAAGCCCCTTCCAGTGCTTAAAGGAGCCAGGAGAGCTGGAGGGGGATGTCTGTAAGGGCAGGGAGTAATAGGACATGGAGGAATGGCTTCAAACTGACAGGGTTAGGTTAAATGTTAGGAAGAAACTCAATGCCATGAGGGTGGTGAGGCCCTGGCACAGGTTGCCCAGAGAAGCTGTGGATGCCCCATCCCTGGGAGTGTTGGACAGGCCTTGGAGTAACCTGGGCTAGTGGAAGATGTCCCTGCCCATGGCAGGGGGTTGGAACTGGATGATCTTTAAGGTCCTTTCCATCTCAAACCATTCCAGGATTCTATGAAAGCAGAGCAAACAGGGCTGTGTCAGATCCCAGGGCAGGAAACGGGCATTCTGTTTAAAATCTGCCTGCAAACACATCCAGCCATCTCATGCTCCACAGTTTGTTGTGGACTGAATCTCCTCTTGGACAGGGCAAATGCATGAGAGTCCCCTATCCTCCTGCCTTGCCCAGAAATCCCTCACAGTAGCTGTACCTGTGTGGGCTGCTTTTCCCTGAATCCATTTAAAACAGAGCTTCCCTGACTGGAATTCCATCCATATGCTCTACCTACCATTGCTAAAATGCCAAAAACAAACAACGGTTTGTGTATTTCATTGTGAATCAGGCCTGAAGTTCAGTTCAATTGAGCATTTGCTATTTGGGAGATGGGTTTTATCTCAAAATGGGGTTTCGTTTTACCTCCCAGTGCTAAAGCAAGGCTAGGTGGTGAATTTGTTTCTGCTGAGATCAGTGGAAGAGATGGTGATGACTTCATGGCCTGAGCTGGGAGCTGGACAGGTGACAGCTGAGGGCAGTGGGAGCACTGGCAGCCCTTGGGGTGGCTGTGGGGCTGAACCAGACCCTGCACTGCAGCTGTGAGCACTAAAACCCCCCCAAATGCTATTCGAGGGACTGTGCCCCCAGTGTCAGTGTACCCGAGGCAGCCGTGCAGGATTCACAAATGCATTTGTGTGTGGTGGCTCTTCGTGGGGCTGCAGGACCTTGTGCAGTTTGCTGCAAATGGGACACTTCAGGAAAGGGTCAGGAGAATGACAGTCAGTGCTCACCTGTGACTGGAACCTCACCCATGTGTAGGGTGTGACCCCTCTGCTGTCACAGCTGGGGTAGGGTGGTTCTTCTAAAGCAAAAAGACTTTGCCATTAGCAGAAGCAGAGGTCCTGATAATGGCTGTACATCTGTATCCATCCTCCAAGTTTCTTTGTGGGTTTTTTTTGGCTGTTGGTTTGTTTGGGTTTTTTTATTCCTTTTGAAGCACATTACCCAGCAGTCAGTGAAATGGGCAGCTAAAGAGTACAAAGAAATGTTAACAGTAAAGTCATCAAGAGGGGAAACCAGCAACTACTACAATATGTACAAAGCCTCTCCTAAGTATTCATTTTTAGAAAACTGAGTATGTGCAAGATTGGTTTGTATTTGGTTACCTCAGTCATGTGCTGTCAAACAGCTGTGTTTTAGAAGGGTTGGGGGTTTTTTCTCCTCTTATGATAAATATCACATTGCACAAACAAAACATTTGAAGGCATAAGCCTAAAAATACCATCTGCAATATATGGTATAGCAAAATGATGGCTAAATAAAAACCCCTCCCTAGAAATTGCTCCAAGGTTAAAGGGAGATTCCTGTGGAACTTGTGAAGATGTCAGGCTAGCTCACATCATAACCTAGTGAAAATTCGTTTCTGTTGTCATAAGATGCTCACACATGCACACAGATACACATACACACTCTCATATGCACTTGTTTACAACAAAAGCCAATTTTCTTTATATTTATTCTTATGGCTTTAAGTTTCACATTGCAAAAGAGAGTGAGACAAAACCAAAGACTTCAAGAAATTCATCCCTCTCTGGCTGCCCTCACGCCTGAAATGCATTAACTTTAATGGTGCTTTTTTTGAACTGGGCAGGAAAAATGCAGGTGTGTCATAAAGCTGCATTTCAGAGAATAAAGTGGCAGGAAGGCTCTAACTTGGTTAATGGGAAAAGGAGGAAATAATGCGAAAAATCTTGAAATGTGTGCAGAGGTCAGGGTTACCTGAAATTTGGAACATGAGGAAATAGCCCAGAAAGCTTAAAGACATCATCCTGGGCTGAAAGTATAAATAAACTGAGTAAATGATGCCAGGTGTTCACTCAAGCATTAGCAGGGCAGGAGCTCCAGTGGTGCTCAGTGGAGAAGAGTAACTGCTGTGATGATTTCATTTTAGAAGTACCTACAGTAAAAGAAAGAAAAAAAAAAACAGAAAACGAAAAAACAAAAAAAAAAAGTTAGAGGCTGTGCTCTTTTTTATGGCTGACATTTTAAATTTTGAAATGTCATCATCCAGAATTCACCCCAGCAAGCGCAGGGCATGTTCCTGCCAAGCTTTGCCAAGCACTGCTTTGGTGCTTTTTGAATGTGAAAATACCAGCCTTTTTATTGCCCTGGCTGTTCAGGAACGTGATCCTGGCAACAGTTCCCTCTTCCCCATTTTAGCCTTTTTTTTCCTCAGCTCTGAAACGGCTGTGTAAAGTTTTGGCAGCTGGTGTTCTGCTCTCAAATCCAGCAGCCCCCAAGTCCACACCATGTTACATCTCATTCCCACAGCCCCCCAAAACCCAAAACCTGCGTGTAGCAGTGGCACTGCCGTAGAACTGGGGACTTTCAGGTAAATTCTGCCTGGCAGTTGCTGTGTATTCACAGCTGATGTAGCCAAGTGTATGGCTGTGAGTGGAGCAGGGTTAAACACTCACGTGGTGCTGAGGTTATTCAAGCAAGAGTGGAGTGAATTAAACAAGGCAGGTAGGAGGGAAGGGGAAGAAATGGGGAGAGACATCACCCTAATCACAGTAATGCAGTCAACGTCCCTGTCCCTTTGCACTATTATACTTTAAATTAATAACATCCATTTTACTAAATATGGTGGCAATTATGCTTGATCTTTTCATGGAGCTTGGTGGAATTACTGTCACTGAAACCACTTACAGCTCGGCCTGCTCAAGATTGCTGGGGTGTTGTTTCCATCTACAATAACCACAGTGGCTTGGGGCTTGGATGGAAATTATAGTGAATAGCTTGTATTTAGAAAGGTTTTAAATCTGCTGTGGTTGAGAGGCCCCTGGTTATGCACATCCAGCCCTGAGGCTTTATCATTTCAGCCTCTCTTGTCCTGCCACTTGAATTGGATTGTGCCCTTGTGAAAAGCGACACACGGTATAAAGAATACAGGAAAAGATGGATATTTAAAGCTGCAGGATTTTTGTCTGAAATGAAGAAGGAAATATAATCACGGTGCCCCACTGAAATTTCCCGTCCAAATCACTTTAAACTAGAGGTGCAAGTCCCTTAAAAATTAATTTGCTACAAGTGTCATTCCTGCAGTGGTGTCTCTCCCAGGAAATGTCTCACCTTACTGCAGCTGGAAGCCCTGTGGTGGCTGGGATTTTGTGCCACCAGTCGGAAGTGATGGGCTGCCTGTTCAGAGGAAGTCAGATGTCCTTTGAGGCAGCTGGTCTCCATGGACTGAGCTTTTGTTAACTTTTAACTGGTATTAAAGAATAGGAGGGATAAGTCCACTGTGAAGTGATATGTAATTGTATGTTTGCCTCACATTTAGTTGGTTTAAACTTTCCACCAGGAAAAGAAAATACCAGGAGAAATTTCTGTGAAAATGTTACATTTACATTGTGCCACCAAATGCTTCAGATAAAAACATGCAGCTTTAGCTAAACGATGTTTTCTTCTGAGATTAAAAAGGACTCTTTGGAGCCTCTCATCAGGTCCTACTCAAAAGGAAAGTTTTACCATTTCTAACATATTTGTCGTTATAGGAACAGGCCCATTGCAAAGCACAAGTCATGTGCATCTTTGCATGTAACAGGAATTTTAAATTGCATTGTACTCTCACATTTTTTCCCATTTAAAGGCTGATAGGAGATAGAGCCCTCCAAAACCTTCTACTGCTAAATGCTTTATCTCTCCCTAAAGCAATGTATGTCCTTTGGTCTTTTAAAATTTCCTCATAATGGAGTCCTTGAAACATCTTGAGGCAGGCTCACGCTGGAGAGCAAGAGAATAATTATTTGTGGGTGGTGCTATTTTTGCTGAAGCTTGGATTGTAGCTGAAAGAAATGTTGCTGTTAAGAGTTTCTCCCACACTCCCTTAGCTGCAAACCCCACGGCAGGGCTGCATCTCTCCAGGGTGGCTGCCTTAGAGCAGGGAGCGACCTCCCACACTAAACCACAGCCTGGTAATTTTGTCTTCACCTGGAGCCTCCTCTGGCCCTGTGCCCTCGATAGCAGTGCTGCCACGGATAACGAGACACCTGGGCAGTGTCAGGGATTCTGCAGGGGTACAGGTGATGTGTTTCTGCAGCCCGAGTGGGATAAGTGATGCTGGTCGTTGTTGGGTGCTGTTCTCACAAGCCTTTGGCCACCTTGAGAGCATTAACTCCTGAGGGCCGGCACTGCTGGAGGAATTCACTTTCTTGTCCCTTTTTGTGGATTATCAGAGCGAGCATGGAAGTGAAGAGGAACAAATCCTGCAAAGTAAGAGCGTGCCAGAACCCTCAGAAAGGGCAGATGTGAGCAGTTCCTGTCCACTGAGTTTGTCAGAGAAGGGCTGAGCTGACAGCATTCACACCTGGATCCCTCCCTAGGTCAGAGCTTTTCCTGAGCTTGACCCAGACCTTGGTCTGGATCTGCACTGTGTGGTAGCTTGGGAGCAGGGAAGGGATTGACCTGCTGGATCTCGATTTTGCTTGTGGCTTTGTTTATTTTTTCCCCACCCCGTATTTGAATTAGTTTCCCTGCGAGCAAATGCCAATAGAGCTGTCAATATTCACCCCAAAAAAAAGCTCCATATAGGTAGAGCCAGCAGCAAAACAACATTCAGTGCGAGTCAAAGCAAACCCTGTTCATCTACAGCAGCAGCATAAAAGGCATGACCCCTGTGCTATAGCAGTTTTCATCTGTGATGGGAAAACACCCTGTCTGACCTCTACTCTGAAAACCTCCGATGACCTTGATCGTGTCAACAGGACAAGATGAATTTAAAGTCTTATCATAGTTCTCATTACGAAATTCAGATTTGTTTGGCTTTTTTTCTTTTTAATTTATGTATGTGTGTGGTTGTGTGGGAAAATATAAAGCTTTTTTGTATCAAATAACATCAATCCTTGCACACTCTATGCAAAATTTTGTAAGCATTGCAATAATGCTATGAATTACACAAGGAACTATTTTAACTTTATTACACTTTCTGTATAAAAAAAAAAGTTTGTATTTAAATGATTTCAACTGCAATCTTGTAAAATATATTAATAAAATAATGATTGTTAAGAAGGAAAGAGATGTTTGGGGTTTTTTGTTGATGACTGTAGTGATCCATGTCACAGGGCAAATACCTGGGTACATTTATGCTGTAGAAGATGGAATGAGAATTTCTGTGAATTGCTCTTGGAAGAAAACCTGTCATCAACGAAACAAAAGATTTTGTCTTTGAGGAAGGTTGAGTCTTTCTTGTATTTGTAGAATTTCTCACCCTTGTCCTGGGATTAGAGACTCACAGCCAGGCAGGCACTGAGGTCCTGCCTCAGCATCACAAACCTCTCCAAGAGCATCACTTTCTGGTGGAGGGGATCTGGTGCTGCTTGTGCTCCAAACCAGCAGGAGCTCAAGGTTTTTCCAAGAGTGACCAGAGCTGGGTACACACGTCCAGGAGTGGATCCCCACCTGCACACAGTGGAGGAGCAGGAGCTCGAGTCTGCCTGTGAAAAAATAATAATTAAAAAAAAAACCTAAACCCCAAAGCCAGCAGCCTGGACCAAGTCACAGAAAGCCTCTTGGAAACCTCTGGCTGCTTTAATGATCCATCAGTTTTATTTGAATTGGCCAACTAATCAGCTGCTCATTGGTGACTCTGCACGTGCCAGGCAATCACTTCTGAGGGCATTTTGCAGGAGCTGGGTTTTAAATATGAATTTGTTCGCCCTGGATTTTGTCAGTAAATGGGAGCATTGATTAGGGCTCATTATCTGAACAAATAGCAAGAATTCAGGCTGGGTGGAAACTTGTCTGTGCCTTCCAAACCCTCGGAGAGAACAAGTGCAGTCCCCACTGCTGGGATGCTGCCAGGATCCAGGCTGGAGGAGCACTTGTTTACCAGTTTGCAGAGGCTGCTGTTTCCCAGGCTCCACATAAGTTCCCTCAGTTCTCTTGGGTGGGCACACACGGTCTTCTGGTCTCTTCACTGGGTCTTGGACTGTTTGCCCTTTTTAAAAAAAAGAAAAGAAAAAAGAGAAAAGACGACTTTCAGCTGAACTTCAGCTGCAGTCGTTGGCCCGAATTTGGAATTTCTAGCAAAATGACAATGAAATAATTGATGAATGAACCCCCCTTCAAGAAGCACGTGGGCAGGAGAGGCAGCTGTGTGTAGCTGCTGGGCAGCACCAGCAGTGCCATGGCAGCCAGTGGCCAGGACCTTCCCCAGCCCTGGGAAACTCCCACACCTGCCTCTGCACGGGTGGGATTTAAGCAGTGGGCAGCTCTGAACAGCAGCGTGTTTGCAGTGCCCCCATGCCAGAAATGCTGGGTGGTACTCAACAGCAACAGCATGCTCACCATTTTCAAAGTCTGGGAAGGCAGAAACAGGATTTGGCTTTCAAAATCAACTCCTGGGAAAATCATCAAAATGTGATTTCCTCCCAAGTATTTTGCCCTTCACTTTTTAAGAAGTACTTCCCACTTTTTGTCTTCCTTTCCTTTCTACCCCTACAGGTGATTAATTGTTTCCTTTTTTTATCCTAAATAGCAAAGATAAACAAAAAAGAATTACCAAATAAAGAATCATTAAGATAAAATGAGTCCATTTCATACTCTGTAAAATGATAACAACTTCCACAGTTTAAAATTTTATGTGCAGCTGGGTTTTCCTATTTTTCATCTGAGTTCAGTACAGACAAGTTGCTGCTGCTGAAGTTCAGTTGTTAAATCTGGGTGATTATTTTTTATTTTTATGAACAGTGTCCAGAAAA
The DNA here is from genome assembly GCA_013398955.1 of Callaeas wilsoni. Classification (NCBI taxonomy): domain Eukaryota; kingdom Metazoa; phylum Chordata; class Aves; order Passeriformes; family Callaeidae; genus Callaeas; species Callaeas wilsoni. The sequence continues at coordinate 32,083 of VWPU01000913.1, forward strand.
TCAGCAAGGAGAACTGTCTGTTTTTAACAGTTTTTCTCCAGTGCTATGACCTTGATTCTTCTCTCCTTAAACTGAACTGAAAAATCTTCCTCAATTTAGTGATGAAGGTTTAGACCTAAATAGCTTCAGTGCCAAATGTATCCCAGAGGAAAATTATATGGCCTCATTTAATAGAGAAAAAGCATGAAGTCAAGCCAGCAGCCAGAACTTGGCTCTTTTCTGCAGTCATTTCAGGATAAAAAGCAGAGTGTAAGTAGTCTTTAAATATTTGATTCACACTGTTGGACTACTGTAATGTCCATTACTGATATGATCTGCATTTATTAGAATTGGGGTTTGTGAATAGCCCTGCACATAACAGCTCTGCCTCAGGCCATCATACAACCAGGCCTGTGTGTCACCAGCTCTGGTATTTTCCCTTTCACACCTACGTGGGCATTTTTTTTTACCCTGTTTCTGGGCTTTGCTTTCAGTCTCCTGAGCAGCACAGCAGTGCAGGCAGAACATCAGCCCACCGCCTCCTCGCTGAGGAATGCACATCACCATCTGCTTGGCTGCATTCGCTGGGTGCATGTGGGGAGGGAGGAGGCACAAAACACCATTGATATCTCTGGAATAACCTCCTTTGATCTGGTTTTCTGTTCCCCTTACTGTGGCAGAGCTGTCACCAGCCCAGGCTCCCCCCTTGAGCCCCCATTCCCACCTCTCCTCCCTGCACACTGCCTGGACCTGGCAGTGCTGGGTTAGGGGTTGGAGTTGATGATTTTAGAGGCCTTTTCCAACCTTAATGATCCTCTGACTGCCCTATTCCCGTGCCACCCACTGACTCAGACTGTGAAACTGGAATATTTTAAGTTACAGCATAACCCACAAGTGCACAGGGGACAGTAAGACTGCAGTGCTGCTTGGTATTTCAGCGTGTTTTAAAACAAAAAAAAATGCATTAACTGGCCTAAACTCCACCTGCAACTTGAGTTCAGCAGCTGAGAGCTCCAAGCCAGCTGAAGGATGCTGCACTCGACTGAGATGGGATTTTACTCACTGGATATGGGTCTTGCATCTGCTTTGCCAGATTGGGAAGACAAGAAAACAAATGAGATAAGACCCAAAAAAACCAAAACAAAGTCCTTTTTGCATTTTTTACATATTTATAGAGGGTTTGATTCTTTTACGGGAACAAACCAGAGCTGAAATAACCAGTGTTAGAGGTGACTCTGGTCCCAGAGAGGGCCGTGTTTGCTGTAAGGCCCACCCAAAAAAACACAACCTGCCCTGGGAAACCAGGGAGATGAAAAACTTCTCACTGCTGTCCAGCATCATCAAGTTTAGAAATAATAAATGACTGATTGGGAAGTGTGAGTGCATATGTGTGTGCATGCATGGGGCAGGGGAAGGTACATTTCTGCATAATTTGTTATTTTTCTGTCAGTTGTAACAACTCCCAAAAGCATTTGGGTATTACAATAAACTCCAATCTCAAAAGAGAGCTTTTGCAACACAATAATCCTGAACCATAATAACTAAATTTGAAAATAACTATCATCTGCTAGAAAGACCTTAAAACATCTATGGCAGAACCAACAGGCTGCTGTGGGAGCTCTGCACACACACACAAGATTAACACAGAAAAAAGAAAGGAGAAAAGCACCATCACTTCTAAGAAAACCCACAACCTACCACCTACACGATGAACTTTTAAGCACAGAGTGCAACATCCAATGAATTATTTATGAATTAATTTCCAATGAGCAGTTTAGCAGTCAAAGGAAACACAAACAGGCAGCGCAGCCCTGCCTGGGGTGACGGCAGGGGACACGGGAGTGCTGTTCCTGTGGCACGAAGACATTTAGCAGTGTGCATGATGAGTTGCACACTAATAAAGTTTAAAACAAAAATCCAGTTCCTAGCAAGGACCAGGCTGTGCCTTAGTATCCCAACACAGCCTGTGGGATGTGCGTGTGGCACCTGGCATCGCCCAGGCAGTGCCAGGGGACAGGCAGTGCCAGGGGACAGGCACTTCACCCCTACCACACTCATTCGCTGCTAACCTAAAATGCAAGTACAACGAGCTGCTGCTTAAGGGTAATGATGGAACAAAGAAATCAGGAGAGATAAAGGCCACATCCTGCTTTTAAATTAATTCTTTATAGCCAGACTGTAAAACGGGCTGTCCCTGCCTGGCGCTGGAATGGGCTCTGCACTGAGGGCTCCACACCAGCAGTGGCCTTTAGCATGACATTAAATTAATGTTTTGTGGGTCTTTTTCCTCCTCCTAGGCTGAGATGCCTCATTTGACTGTGGCTGCAGCTGAGCCCCAGTCCTGCTGCTGTCGTGCTGGGTCATGCCAGGCTCTGGGGCTGACTCGCTGCTGAGAACCTCCTTTCCCTAACACCAGCAGGGAGCGTGGGCACAAATAAACTCGGGTGAACTCCTGAATTGCATTCAGTAGCTCCTGGGGCAGGGACAGGGGAGGTGCTGGAGCTAGCAGGAGAACAGAGGCAGGAGAGGCTTGGGACAACCCAAAATCAGACAGGTTGGGCTGGGCTGGGCTGTTCTGGGCTTGCTGCTGTTCCCGTGGCATTGCCAGGCACAAGCTGTGCTGGGTCACAGTTACCTGTGCAAACGGAGCAGCAGCAGCACTTCTCAGATAGCTCCTGGCTGCTGCAGTAGGAAGGGCTTACAAATGCTCTTTTTTTTCATTCATTTCCAGAGCAACACCAGAGTCCTGTCCAGTTCCAGGAGAGGGGCTGAGGTTGCTGCTCCTCTTAGAGCCCGCACTGCTGAGCAGGGTTTAGCTCACTTCTCACACTGACTTTTATGGTGGTCACTTTTCTAAGGCATCTCAGCTTCCCTTAACCCTGGCTGTGCTGCTGTCCAGAAGCCCAGCGTGGCAGTGCACAGTCCTGCCAGCCAGGTGGGGAATGGGGGTTTTTTTAGCAGTGAAACGATGGAAACCCTGTGTCCAGAGAGCCAGGAGTTTGCTGTGGGAAGAGCAGCATCACATTCCCGGCTAAGTCTGACTCACACCCATGTGTGCTCTGCATGATGAGGTGAAGCCAGGATATTTCAAGTGAGAAGTTGCCCTTTATCCTGTCTTCCACCAGAAAGACTGAAGGCAAAAGCAGAAAGATGCTGTGATGGTTTAAAGAAGTTGACTTCATCTGAAGCAGGTGAAACATTTAAGACACCTCTCAGGTTCAAATCCTGTTCCACTTTGGCTGTTGGGAGGATGGTCATTGTTTCCCTCCCAAAGTGAGCAGACCAGGCAGAGCAGCCAAGAACAGCAGAATCATGGGATTATTTTCCTGGTTTCTGCATTTTTCTTCCTTTCTGTTTTCTCTGTTGACTTCTGGACCTCAAACCTTTTCCAAATCCATTAAACCAAACACTTGAGCAGGACAAACCTGATGAGCACAATATGCCAAGGGGAAACCTGGGGTTTTTTGCATTTTTGGAGGACAAGGATGCTCCGGATAGAACTTGTATCACAGAGAGAGGCAGGAGCAGGATGAGCCACATGGAAGCTGGTGGGGCCCATGTGTCCCAGGGTGAGAGGTGGGTAGACACAAGCACCAGCTTCCTGCAGTGACTGATGGATCTCGGTTATCAATTCTTTCCCTCTCACTCATAAAGACCTTTGTAGCACCTAACAAGCGTCTGTCTGGGCTTTGGAGATGTCATTTGTTTCTGATCTGAGGAGTGCCTCCATTAGCCGTGGCATTTTAAGACATACCCACTGCCATACCTTCTTTCTTTCTCCAAGAAGATGACAGACGAGGGTAAAAATGACAGCAGAAATATTGAAAGCTCTGCAACCTCGGGTTGCAAGTTCAAGCAGTTCCCACTGAAATCAGTGGGTGTTCTGTCCACGTACAGATTTTCACTCACATTTTTTAGAGATAGAACAGCCAGCTTAAAATGAAAGGGCCAAAGTTTGGCATGATGTGAATGACAGTTTGGATCCAGAGTCAACCGTAGGCAGATTTGGCTCAGGAGAGTTGATGTGGGCCACTCCCTTCCAGAGAAATACAAGGGTAAAACAGCCACCAGGGCCAAAAGAGGAAAGCTAAAAATAAATAAATTAATTAATAATAACAATAAGTATCATCACCATCTGAGAGCTGCTGACCTCAGAATTATATTCTCATTCCTGCTTTGCATGAGAACTGCCAGGAGGAGTTTATGATAAGCCTTAGAAGGTGCAGGAATGGAGATGTCAGGCAATTCAGGGTAAACAATTCAATAAATTACAGCTGAGTTATTTGCAATTAAAAAACATTTATAAGCTGATAAATTCTATTAACATTGCATGGCCTCTATAAAGTGACCCCTAACTGCATATTAAAGAAGGACCTGTCTTTTTACACTTTCATCTCACCACATAAAAAATAATTAGGCAAGGGGCACATTACCCAGACCAGCCCAGCAGGCAACAAGAAAAAAATGCAACCAAAAAAACCTTGGGACCACTGAGAAAGAGTTCCTCTGTCAGGGGCAGAGCTGAGCTGATGCTGCAGGAACTTTGGTGTTGTGCACCAGGAGTCGCTGCCAAGCTGCTGTAAAGTTGCATGGACTCCAGCAGATACCTGACTACAATTGCTCACTCAATTTATGAGAGCAGTGAGGACTTCAGGGTGTTGTTATTTTACTGTCAACACCTGCACCTGAACAAAAACATTAAATGCCATGGTGCCAATGCCTAGCCTGCAAATCCAGAAACACTCTAGCAAATCTAGAAGCAATTTCTCTTTGGTCAGATCTAGAAAAGAATACACTCCCTGGGGGATTTGGCAGTGGAGTGATGCTGGAACTGTCCTGGCTTATTTGGGTTTGCTCTGTGCAGAGATTAAGTCGTATGTAATGATCCTGTGAAATGCTCAGTTGGCTGCAGTTAGATAAATGGCCCATTCTAAATGATCCTCGCTGTACTGCAAAATCTAGCGGGCTGTGATTTCTTACCTTAGATTTTCCTACACCCCTCCAGATTTCTAGCTGTTGGAATTCATCATACCCATGAGAAATTAAACACGGTGCATGGCTCTAGTGGCAATTTCTGTGGCTTCCCTCAACCCCAGGAGCCAAGTGGAGTCTCCTGGATTCTCACTCCTTGTAGTGGAAAAGGCAGCAGAAGAATTAAAGAGAATTAAAAAGAAAGACTCCTGCAGGAATTGAAGCTTTTCCTTTTCCGGCTCTGCAACTGCTGTTCAGGACTTCACCCAGCATTCAGATAGATTGTTCTGCCTAGAGTGAGAGTTTAAAAGTGTCAGAAGAAAAAGAAGGTCCCTTCAGCAAAGCCAGGTGTTTAAAGCCCAAAGACAAGGTGTGCTGGAGGAGTGGGGGGAGCACATGGAAGTCAGAGGTGAGGCTGGAAAAGCCCTTCCTTCCACTTAGGTTCCAGACCACACCAAGGCACTTTGGTTATGGGTTGGGAAAAGGCTGCACAGATCACACAGGAGGTGCAGGCAGTTCACTCACTGGAGAACAGGCCCTGCCAACGGCATCATTTGGATGTTTAAAGCCCTGGGCTCTAATTGTAGCACTTCCATGCTTGAATAGACAGTGCTGGGATTACAGTCATTGTGGAAAATGGGATGGATTATGTCCCAGGGAATGAGAGGGGAAGCCAGTCCTGGCTCTGCTGGGCAGGGAGCTGGCAGCCAAAGCCTCTGACATCCTGACAGCTCCCTGCTGTGATTTCCCTCAGGACAGAGGGCTCACCAGGGGCAAAGGGAGGGGCTAAAGCAGACTGAAGCATCCCTTCTGCAAATGCTCCATTTAAAGCCAGCTTTACCCATCCTAAGGTGATGGACACAGCCAGTTCTGCAGGGCAGTGGGAAGCCAAGGACATCTCCGTCCACCCAGAAGGGAGCAAGACTCCTGGGGACCAGGAATATTTCCTACTCATGCGAAGAAATACCGGGCTGGGAGTCTGGCTAGAGCAAGATTGGGATACCAAGACACTCAGTTCTCAATTTCTATCTTGCCTTGTGGCAATTGTTGTCTATAATGTGTTCAGTGAATCTCAAGTAGATGGATGAATCCTGTCACACGAAAAGCCACAGGCAATGCTTGGAGGCCTGGACCTCCAGGTCTTCATCTTTAAAGATAAGCAAGTTTTGAATCTTTGGAAGGAGCACTCTGACTACTGCTAATTATTACTGAAGCTCTGGACATCTGCTGCTGCATGGCAAATGTGAAGGCAGTGTCGGAATGGGATAACAGGGTTGGAAGACAGGCAAATATCACCTTTGTGATGAGAATTGGTACTTTGCTTGGCTAGTCCATCTTTCATGCACAGAAAGATAGATTGTATGGAATGTCTCCCTGGAAAGACAGTTCCTTTCCTTCCTTAATACTGAGAGTCAAAAGTTAAACACAGCAGACAAAACACACAGAGAACTAATGAAATATTGGAGCAACATCCAACATCAATCCACCTTGAGCTCCTGTTTCCTTTCCCCTTCTGGCCAGGTGGAGGATTCCCTGTGCCCTTGTGCTGGGGAGAAGTGAGGAAGCAAGGAGTCAACAACAACAACAACAGTACTATCCCTGAAATAACCATGACTTCGCAAGAAATGGGAGAGCTGGAGGCTTCCAGCATTCAGACTTGGCTCATTCCAAAGGAAAGAAAATAACATCACAATGGAGCAGTAGTAGGACAAACCAGCTCCTTTTAGTACAGTTTTTGAGGAGAACTGAACGTTAACTTTGGTTTAGCTCCTGTCTCTAAGAAACTTGGGACTTTTCCCAGAAGAAAGACAGTTTGAGGAGATGATTCCGAAACCATGGGTGCAGGAGATGCCTCATCCAAGACTGCTTTGTTCTGCCTTTCTGTATCAAGTGTTACTGCACTGCTTCTGGTTTCTCCCTGGAGCACCTCCCAAGGTGGGAGCTGACACTGAGGAACAAACACAGTCGTGCTTTGCACACTGGGTAATGGGATGCCAGGCACAGGGAGCACCCGACAGGCAATGTTCTCCAGGTCCCTGCTAATTACCAATGTTTGCTTAGCAAAGAGTTGTTAAAATGCCTCAGTGCACCAACTTTTCTGGGACCACTTTGTATTTCCTAAATGTTCAGCTGACAAGAGACTGACAGATGTGTTCCTCTGATTATTTTCCCTCTAACTGGCAGAAGTTTGGAGAGGTTGATTTGACATTCCCTGCAGTAGATTCTACAGCCATCAGGTCAGACACCTCTGAGATGCAAGCAGTTGCTTTCCAAAATGATAAAGGCAAGCAAGTAACGTGAATTTAATGTGGAACCAGCATTTTTTCACCCCCTGGCTAGACATGAAACCACTGTGAAGAGCAGCACACAGGGATGACTCTGGTTGTACAGATCCTGAGGCTGATCCAAGTGAGTTCACCTTGCTCTAGCCCAAGAATTTAGAGAGATCTGAGTCTCCTCCAAGGCAGAATTAACATCTGACATATCATTCAGGGCTCCGAAACTGCTTGTCTCTGCCAATGCCTCACACTTGTCTGTCAGGGCAGCCACTGTCGGGCCCAGACCTGGAGGAGCTTCCTTGTAGGGGGAAACTTTTAATATTCAGCAAAGAACCAGCACTTCTGGCTTCTCACTGCAAAGTGGAACTGCAGACAAACTTGCAAATTTCCAGTCTTATGATAAAATTGGGTACAGCAAACTATTTGAGGAAGATTGACTTTGGGACAAATGCATGAAGCCAGGGTCCAGGAAACCTTGTGCTTAGAACAATTCCATATAAGCCACTTAGTATCTCTGTTCTGGGATTAATACATTTCGTGGAACATTCTTCTCTAACATGCAGTGAAGTAATTAGCACAAAGAAGCTTCAGATAACCTGAATACTGAACCCTTTTCTAGTTCTAGTCCAGGATCTGTCCTATTAGGAGAAATGCACACTTACAGCCCTCTTGCAGAGGTCATCACAGAACTCTTCTATTTGCATCCTACATCGTGCAGAAGTTGTTTATCTAAAAGGCTTAGACAAAATGTGGGAAAAGCAGAAGCTCAGGGAAAGAAGAAATGAAGCAGAACCCACGTGGCATCACTAGAAGATACCTACAGCAATCTTTTGCTGAAGTCTTGCAGCTTTTTATCGAGTTTTGAGACACCTAGGAAGAGACAATCTGCTTCCCCATGCCTGCCTACAGGTTTTTATACAGGAGTCTGGCTGAAACTTATAAAAGAAACCTCTATTTATCCAGAACCACTATAAAAGGAATGATTCCTGATACCATGGAAGCTGACCTTCTACCTTAAGCAGGAAGCCTGCCAGACCATATAATTTTAGCTGTCAGCTAAAACCCATCAAGCAGCGACTTTAACTTCTGTACACTGCTGAAAAGAGAAGGATGATCCCTCTTATAAAGCTGAACTTTGGTTTCTGAAAACTCATGCAGGTTGCTTTAATGTACAGGTCAACGCTTCCATTTTCTGGATGAGCATCAGCACCTCTTCACTGAACAGAGCTTTTGATCTGCTATTCAGCTCTGTGAAACCAGAGCACTTCATTACTCCCCCCAGAGCTTCCTAAACAAAACCGGTTGAAGACGATCACAATTCAGCACAGTGTTGCATTTCAGTGCAGGTGGCATTTTAATGGCTGAACAGCTCGATTAGCACTTAAAAGCAGTTGTAAGCAAGTGTTCTCACAAGCAATCTTACAAGCATTTGTAGGCTCTACTCTGCGGAGGAACCTGTTAGTGAAAGCTGCAAAGCTTTGTCAGGCGGTGTAAGTGGTGCTGGGTAAATAATAGATGGAAGATCCCAGTGCTGAGAGCAGGAGTGAAGGGAGGACGTGGAGAAGCTCTTATCCCAGACAGCTGAGCTCCCTTTCTTCAGAGGACACCAGTGAAGAAATGTTGCAGCCCGAGGGGCAAATCAGCTCGCTTTGAACTGCCAAGAGATTCACCCAGACTTTGGGAGCACTAAGTCCCACGCTGAGGGGATTGCCTACATTTTGGTAGGTACGCAGTGACTGCCTTTACTGCGCTTCGATTTCTTCCTTGGGCACACCAGCCCAGTTCCCTCACAGACACGTTAATTTACCTGAGATATAGTTCATGGAATAAAGTTCCCATCAACTTTGGCCTGTCATAGAAAGATCAGAAGTCTAATCATTTAAACTCCCTAATCACTGGCTCCAGATGTTTTAAAAAAAGAAAAGGAAAGAAAAATCATAGTCAAGAACAGTTTTGTTAATCTGACTTGATTGTTATCTGGGTAAAAATATAAAAGAGAATTTTAAAAATCTTCTTCTGTCCCCTATAATTAGTGCCTGGGGAACAGATCTTCGGCAAATATTCATAGCAATGAAACATTTATAGACATGCTGCCTAGGTTTACCTACAGATTTTCTAGCCATGTTTCAGAACCAGCATCCAGGCCTCATTAGGTTACTCTGAAAAGGCATGACCTGCACATCTTTAAAAGTATCACATAAAAAATTCTTTCAAATCATATAGCAGATGTGGTAGAGAAGTGTATATTGTCTGAATTTCTAGCAATAAGTAAGATTTCATAACCAGGCCACAGTTTATAGCTGCAAAATTTCTGTTGACTTCAAACAAAAGAGAATTTGGATCTCTGATCATTAGTACAGCAAATGCAAAATTCCTGCAAACGAGCACCTGTCTAGGCAGAAGACTGCTAAAGATACCTGGTTTAGTGTTTGGTTCAAAAGAAAGCCACAGGTGAAAATCCTTCTGACTTGTAAAATACATTTAACTGAACCAATCTGTCATGTATGCATCCTGCTTTATCTAAGCAGTCTCTCTATTAGCACTCATCACCATGGTATCTGAACCTCTGCTGCTGGAGGTGTTATTCCAATTATTTTAGTGTAGCTGCTGACATGTAACCGAGAGCAAAATGTGAGGTTCTGTTAGAAAAATAATGCTCCAATTAGCTGCTCCTTCTTCGTCTAACAGCGCAGAAAGTCCCACTGTGAAGGATTGTTTCCAGAGCTTGCTCCCTGTGGTAGTCTCTCCTCTTCTCCTTTATTGTTGCCTCTGCAGTGTTGATGCAGGAGTTTGGCAGTGGCCAGCCTGAGTCACAGCCCGGAGCTGGAGCTATTTATGATGCTCAATACTGATCAAATACTGATCAAACACCTCCCAGGTACAGTAGCCACTGCTTAGCTGAATTTCTTGCCTCTCCTGTGCTGACCCAATCTAGGTAGGAGGCAGAGAAAGCCTTTTTCTTAGGCATCTTGACTCCTTTTGAAACCCAAGGCTCCTGAGAAGGAGAACTGGAAATATACAGCAAGTCTGAAGGAGCTGCTGGTCTGTGATCAGAAGTACAAACTGCTTCTCTCTCAGCACTTCTCTGGGATTGGGAATACATTTCATGACTGACGAAATATTTCATCCAGACACAGCATAAGACAGAATTATAAACAACATCAGAGACTGCTCCCAAGCTAAATCTTCGTGTATCTTCTAGCTTAAAAGCCAGATATCTTGCTTAAAATTGGGATAATCAGCACTTCAAGTTTTCACTGTGGACACTCCTATCCCACCAGCTGCTGCAGTTGCTTGCCAGGCTTGAACGCAGCAGTTGGAAACCACTTCCTTCCACTTCAGCTCTTCTTTCCCAGAAAATGAACCAGTAAGGAGATAATAGGTCTGAAGAGCAATGTCTCACCCAGCTGCAAACAGATCTTCTCCTTGACTAACATCCCATCTGACAGTGAACACACACTGCTGCCTCCCCCTCGACCAGCATCCAGTGCTCCAAGTGAGGAGGAGATCTGACCTGGGGAACATAATCTGTGGCATCTTAAAGTAACCTGACTATGGAGACGAGGCTTAAAGATGCTAAAGGTCTGTGTAAATCAATCACCATTTGGTCTTGTGGTAATCTTGGCTTTTTAAAAAAAAAAAAAATAGTCATTAGGTCACTTGAAAAAACATGTTACAGCAGAGCTCTTTAAACCATGGGCTTCAGCCCAGTCCCTGTTAGCTGTGATGGATCTCAGCTTTCCTGTGATGGCTGAACATCTGCCTGCCCTCGGGAGCTGATGGAAGGATTCCTTGTCTTGCTTTGCTTGCCTGCTCAGCTTTTGTTTTGCCTATTAAACTGCTTTTGTCTCTGACATAGGAGTTTTTTCCCTTTAACCCTTCTGATTCCCTCCCCTACTCCCACAGGAGGAATGAGTGCCTGTGAGCAGGGCTGAGTTGCCAGCTGGGGTAAAACCACGACACAGGAGTTGGGAAGGCTGGGGTTTAGCTTGTCTGGGGTTTTTTTAGGAGAGGTTTTTCCTTCTCTCAACGGGATAAAACGCCTTTGCATGACAAACCAGCACTTTGTGCGTGCATGTGCACACACCCAGACACACACAGTGGTGCTACACCTCTAGGGCTGAGATCCACCTATGAGAAATCAGTTGCAGAGTTTTCCAGTCAGACTCTGAGCCGAACAACAAATAAAATCTGTTTATCCCTACGAGGTGGGACTCAGCCTGGTCGCTGTGAGTTGTCTGGACGGTCCCAGGGAAGTGCAGAGTTCCAATTCCTGCTGTTACAGAGCTGATCTGAAATCTGTCCCTGACCGTCCCACACCCCAACGCCCTCTTTGGGCCAGCCCCGGTCCCTAGTCCCATGTCACAAACCCTCAAAGAACACACAAGATGGCAAAGAGGATCTCAGGGAAGGGAGCTCATTCTGCCAGCAGCATGGGCCACACTTGCAAAGCCTCGAGCACCAGCCATGGCCATGGGAACGCCTGCTCTGACCCCATCACTCGTGAGGGCAGACAGCAAACAGTTCTGATGTTCNTTTGCAAAGCCTCGAGCACCAACCATGAGCCCATCACTCATGAGGGGAGACAGCAAACAGTTCTGATGTTCCGTGGCTCTTCCTGCCACATCCACCGACTGCAGTTTCTCCCTGAAACACCACAGCCTGTGCTGGGCAGTAAAATACCTACAGCAGAACCTCTTCTGTTTAATGTGCCATCTGAAAAAGGAGCTGCTTTGAAGCTCTGTAGATCATCACAAGCAGCAGAAAGGATTAGCTGCTGGTTTTGTGAATGAGGTGGATTAGGAGATGTGCTGGATGCAGCTTTACTGGCTTACAGCAAGCTGGTGCTTCGGAATCACCAATTTTTGCTTTCTCTTTTTGAAAACAAACCAACAACAAACCTGGAATGTGTAAGGGCTAAATCCTGATTCTGTCTCAGACAGCAGCAGACATTTCTTTCCCCCAGCCCTCTGCTGGTAGAGGATCTGGCCTGAGCCGTGTGACACTGTGCTGGTACTTGTTTTCCTGAGGAGAACACCCTTAAAACTCAGAGTGTGTTAAAGGAAACATCAACCCCCTTTCTACAGCAAGATCCAGCCCAGAACCTCACAGCACACAAAGCTCTCGAGACATTTTGAGATTAACTGAGACGTTTTGACTCACTAAAAACAACCCCCCTCCAATGGCTCTCAGAAAAGTAGAAAGGGGAACAAACTGCCCAGGTTTTTGTACCACAGGAGGAATTTCAGCAGGTTATGCTTCGGTCTCAAACCTGGACAATAAGCACAGGTATTGGGTGTTGACTGCCAGAACCATATTAACATTGATGAAAAGTCATTTATTTCTCACACCTGATGAACAAATAGCATCCCCCACAGGACTGTGGGATTTTGCTGCCCAGAAAGTGATGGTTTTACACACACAAATCAGCCAAGGTTCAACTTGTTGAAGGAAAGTGCCTGTTCTATTAAAGAATTTGCTACCTGAACAACTTTTAACATACAGAGGTCAAATAACTCTCATAGGCATGAAGCTTCTTCAATAAATAATGAGCAGGAAAAAGTGACAACGTCTTTTAAAAAGAATTTATGAAACCAAAGTGAAGGATCAAGGATTTTGCTGATCTGAATCTTTTTCAACAGCTGCCTCTTTGGTTTAAAATAAGTATGACTGACCTTGAAACCCTTCTTAGGAAAGTTTTTCCTTTGAGAAGTCACCTTCAAGTTGGCAAGAGCTGAAGCTCTAATATTCTATAGTAACACCACCACCACCTCCACTCCCCCAGCTGCAATTAAATTCAGATTAAAACTTTACACAGCTGAAAGGGAAATAATATATTTTGGTTATTCCTACAGTTCCTTTGGCAGCTCTGAACACTGTGGGATGATTTAGTTTTTAAACTACCAGGATTTAACTTTTTCCCCAAATAGAGAAAAGCATGGATCCAATGGCATTAGAGAGATGCAAAGATTTCAGTGTCATCACCACAGGTATGTGAATGCAAGTGAAGCAAGACCCCAAACCCTGAATTCTGCTTTATTTTATGCTCTGTGGAAAGCAGATTTACTCTTCCAGAGTAGAAAACCTGCCACCACACCTTTGCTGGGAACCAAGGAGATAAGAAACTTTCCTTTTGGGTAAGTTGTGGGTGTTTTTTGTGACAGCCTCTGTGACTTGTACACTTGTACCATACTTAATGTAGATAAAAGTACAAATATTTTGCATAATTACATGGATGTTAACATTCGTAGCGCCTGTGGCATCAGTTCTAATTTAGCGAAGTGAATCAGTTCCTTTCTCTAACAATTCATCACTGCTGTGCCAAACAGAAAGGCTGCATCGTGCCTGGCTCTTACCACACTCCAACATTAGCAATTCTAATTGCAAAACTCCTTTAAGTGTTACTCTAGTGGAAAGAAAACTCAATCATCTTTTTAAAAACATAGAAGTTTCTCCTCAGCTCTCAGCTTTGACAGAACACAGGCAGAAATTGCAAGAGCAGAAGCAAGTTCTAATCATGGTGAAAGTGCAAGACTTGCCATATTTTTCCTTCCCCACCGTTGCCCTGCCTCGTTGGTCTGTTTTGCATGGTCACAGAGGGTGTGTGCTGTTGGTTTGGACCCCATTAGCACCAGGACATGCTACCAGAGCAGAAAGTGGCTTGCAGAGATTTCAGCACAAATATTAATCGGGGCAGCAGAGCAAATTGTTAGAAAGTAGTGGGGAAATGCCTAGAAAGCAGTAGAGGAAATGCTTGAAAGTCACAGAAAAAATTGCTAGAAAGCACAGGAGAATTCCCCCAAAGCACCACTCACACTTCTGGAGAGCAGCTGGGGGAAAGTTTTAGTGAGTTTGAGGGGAATTCCTAGAAAAATAAAGGGCAAATGCCTGGAAACCACCATGTAAATTCCTAGAAAGTGGGGGGGAAATCTTGAGAAATCATCAATGAAATTCCTAGAAAACCACAATTAATTTTTAATTAAATTCATTTGTTAGTTTAATTTTCTGGCAAACAACCAAGATGAAAAGCACCAATTGACAGGACCAGAGGAAACAGCCTCAAGTCTCACCAGGGGAGGTTTAGATCTGACATTAGCAATTTTTTTAAATTTTTTTTCACAGAAAGGGTTGCAAAAAGTTTGAACAGACTATCCAGGGAAGTGGTGGAGTCACCGTCCCTGGAAGTGCTCAAAAAACATGTGGATGTGGCACCTGAGGACATGGTTTCATGGTGAACATGGTGCTGGGTTGATGGCTGGACTTGGTGACCTTAAAGGTCTTTTCCAATGCTGAAAGCTTCTAAGATTCTGTGAACTGAATTCCTAGAAAGCTGTATGACAATTCTTTAAAAGGAACAAGAGAATTCCTAGAACGCATGGCGAGGATTCACAAAAAGCAACAGGAATTCTCCTGGAAAGCGCATGTTGAAAGGCTGAGAGAAAATTTCCTACTAAGTCACAAAAAAACCCCCCAAAAAAAAAAAAAACCCCGAAAAAACGCGCGGGATAAATTTTAAAAGAATAAAAAAAAAATAAAAACCACACCAAGAAAAAAGCAAACAACAACAACAAAACCCGTGAAAAGCAGCTGGATAAATTCTTAAAGAGTAGCAGAAAGCTGCCTAAAAGCACCAGGAACCTTCCTAGAGAGATTCTAACCCAAGGAATTTCTGGAAATCAGTATGCCAATTCCTAGGGAAACTCCCCAGACTGAGGAATTCCTGGAAAATCGAGGATATTGCCCTAAATCTTCTAATTCAAGACTACCTGGAAGCAACTGGAAAGCCATTTTCTAGAAATCTTTTGGATACAGGGATCTCTGTAAAGCTGTTGGAAATGCCTAGAGAAGATCTAGATTGAGGCACTGCTGGAAATGCAGGGGAGGGTGGATTGGGACAATTCTCAAAAGCCATGGGAAATCCCTGGTCCGTTTTTCTGGGAGATATTTGTCCTCAGGCATAGCAGAGCCCTGCTGTCCCAGCAGGTTACAGCCACCCAAACACTCCAGGGGGAAGCAGCAAAAGGACAGTCACCCTGGAGGAGCATCTGCAGCAGTCCCTGGTGGGCTCTGGTAAATATTTACCAGTTTTGAGCTGAAAATCACGGGGTAAGGCAGTGGAATCCTTGCAAACATCCATCTGGGGAAGGAGAGCGCAGAGCTGAGAGGCTTTTGTGGCTGCTTACATTACAGGAATTCAAGAAGCCTTTTACAGTAGCTCAAGCAGAAGAGAAAAGACCCACTCATCAGAACTTATCCTTTGTGGAGAGCCCGTCTAATTCCTAATGAGGTTTCACTGTGTCGTGCAGCTCAACAAATCCCAAAAAAAAGCCTTGGCAGAGGACAGCCTCCGTGTGAGCATGAGCTCCTGCACCAGGGTGCTGATTAACTGCACGGCCTGATTATGCCAATAATTAAAAAGGCAGCGCTGGGCACAGCCAGGCGTCCCAGGAGTCTGGCAGGTTACTGCTGTGGGATCGCTCCCCTCTCTTACTTTGCTTCTCTGTGCTTGTATCTCTATTCCTTCCTTTTTCTTTTTTTCTCTTTTATGTTCTATTTTCCTTTCATTCCTTTGTTGTTGTTGTTGTTGTTGTTGTTGTTGTTGTTGTTACTGTCGGGGTTTTTTTATATAAGCAAGCCAAAAATTTGGGGTTATGTGCAGGCAGGATGGGCTGGTAAAAGGTGTCTTTATGGCACACCGGTGTCTCTGAAGTCACATGGGATCTGCCTTGAGCCTGGTGCAATTTAGCACATCTAGAAGTGTCCTCTGTGGATCACCTGGGAGATCTCCAGAAACAGCTCCATCCTGGGCACACCAGCTCTGCCTCCAAATTGCTTTCTGCCACTTCTGGCCACTACAATCAACTCCTTCACCTTGATGATTTCTCTGATTCTAGCAGAACGTCCAAGCTGCTGCTGAAGAGAAGGTCAGAGGCTGCACAAAAAGCCCAAAGATTTGGGGCTGTCAGGCCCTGAGCAGTCTGATGGCTGTGCCAGGGACGAGCAAGGGAAGAGGGAGGGATGGTCCCACCCAGCAGCACCTGCCCTCTGCCACCACTCCACACCCAGTCTGCAGCTCAAGGGCTGCACATCACTTCGATTTTGTGCTTCCCACGTCACACCCTGTGGCTGGGGGGCTGGTTTATGCAGGAGGGGGATTGTGTCTCTATTCACGTATAAATTGAAAATGTATTAAGCCTGTCAGTTATCCTGGTTTATGTACATATTTTATTTCTGCTTCGTATTCAGCTCTTTCACAGCCACAATATTTTGTGTTCCTTGTATGAAAATTAATAAAAAAAAAATTGGATCATCATGAAAGGCTTCATTTCCTTAAGCTAGCAGTGGTGAGAAAAAATTCCATCTGCTTTATGTCACCTCAGTTTCAATCAGTCAAGAGTAAATTTCCATCAACTCAATCCATATACTTTTCCTCTCTGTTTACTCTTCCTGTACTGCACGGAATCAAGCTAAAGTGCAGGAAGACTTTTATGGGCTTTTTAGATTAGTGCATATGGTGTTGCACAAAGACAAGAAATACATCTCGCTTGCCCCCTCCTGTTACTGCCCAGGGAAGGCACTGAACGCATTCCACATGCCTTATTTCCCATCTGGATTTATGTTGCTTCTCTTTACGGCCTTTGAAATTTACTTATATTTTTTCCCCTCCGATTAAGAAACTATTCTGCCTGCTTGTTGTTACTTGTGGCTGGGTCACCTCTTAACCTTCCCTTGGATAAAACCCTGAAATATTTTAGCTTCTTCTGCCCGATTTTCAAGTTTTGTTGTTATTTTTTCACCCTCTATGATTCGATGGACAGTCTTGGCCAGGTGGAACCAACCCAAGCGCTGTGTTCCCTCTCTGGCTTATTTGGGATGGTGGCAAGAGACCCCACCATGTCTCTCCTTTCACCTGAGAACTGCATTGCTCTTCTAATTGCCACTGGGTGCCTTTCTCCCACTACCCCAACACAGCTCACAAGGGAAAACAAAGCTCCACCTGGAGTTTAAGAAATGGAAGAAGCCTGGCTGCCCAGATTTTGCCTGGGAAAACTGACCTTGACCACGCTTTAGGCATCACCCCTTTGATGGATCCTGGGGCTCTTCTGCATTGCACCTCCAGCACATCAGGCTGGAGGAGAGGAAGCACTGCCGTGGTGCTAAGAGGGAAAACTCTCTGTCCTAACTTAGGGAGGTTTGGGCAGAGCTGCTGGCAGATGTTCTGGGGGGCTGGCCCTGTGGAAAGCTGCCCCTCCAAGGCAGGGAGCAGGGGATGGGCACTAAATATGAAAGGGTCTCCAGCACAGAGCCTGGAATGCCAGACTGCTGCTGCCCAGGCTCTGCTGCAAGGCTGGTCCTGCAGCCCAAGGCAGCCAAGCACACGCCGTGTTTGTGCAAACGCTGTGGAATTCATTTGCTGTTTTTCGCCCGAAGCTCGCTGTTTTTTGCCAAAAAGACTTTTCTGATTTCTCTCCACGCCTCTCCCCCATAGCCATTACATGAAAGTTATTTGCTCTCAGTAATTGAGAAGGGATGGGCAGGGCAAGCAAGCCACTCACATTTTGTTCAAAATCCTTTTTGTGCCCTTCTGGTTTAGTTAAATTTGGTCAGGCTTTTCTGCTGCCCTTTGGACCATAGCAAATAACTCATCACTTCAGATTTGGGACGCCGGAAAGAGAAGGAACAGGAGTGCCACCTGCAGCAGAAAGGCTAAAATGTAGGTCTCCTCCAGCCTCAGGGATCCAGGTCTGCAGGTTGAGTATCAAGCAGGGATTTTCATTTGGTCCATCTACAGCTCTGAGGTTCAGGGAACCCATCCTGTGCGAGGACAGCAAACCCAGTGCTTTTTAAAAGTGGGAATCTCTGTGTTGCCATTTTCCTGAACCGCTGGCCAAATGAAGGCAGATGATGCTTTGGCTTGGAAGGGACCCCTAAATATCACCCTGCAAGCATTATTTTCTGCAGGCAGCACTGTGATGCTTGCAGGAAATACCAAGTGAGCTGCAGCCAGCCAAGTGCCTGTGGATTTAGGATGGTGCCTACCCAGGCCAGCAGCACTTTGCCAGTGCCCTGGCAGCACTGTGTGTCCTGAGCCCCAGGGGCTTCGGTCCCTGCAGCTGGATCCTCCCTTCCTCCAGCAGCTGTGGGGAAATGATGGGCTCTCAGTGGCACTGCAAAGACCCTCACTTCTGAATAATCACACAGTGGAGTGAAAATGAGTGTGGCAACGAGCAAACCTTCCCATAATACATCCTGTGCCAGCCCCCGCTCACGGGGACCTCCACTGATCACACCTGGTTTTCACGTTGTCCCCTGGGGCCTCAGGTGGCTTCTTTCCATCAAGGTTTTCTCTCTGCCCAACCACAGAAGAGCTGAGATTATGACCCAACATCACTCTTCCCATACTGGGCTGTAGGACTGCAACTTCTGCCCAGGGCTTTCAGAAGGACCAGCAGGGATTGCCCTTGGAGCTGCTGCTGCCTTAAATCTTGTTTAATATCAATTTGCTAATGTCAGTCTTCTAATTTAGTGAAAACAGACTTACACAGTGACACCTTAGTTATGTTTTCAATCAATCAGCAGGCAATTAATGGACAATCACTGTTGTACTCTGCACTCAGGGGTAGCACAGAACAAGCACAACACAGCCGCAGCGAGAAAAAACACCAGCCTGACCAGATTTTACATACACACAAATAAGGCCTTTTTTTACCCTTTATTTGTGAAGTAGAACAGTGCAGAACACATCTGAGTTGCCCAATGTTCCAGACAGCCCATCTCTGACCACAGGCTTTGCAGCAAGACATGGGCACAGACAGAATCCTCGTGCGCTGTTGCACAAGAATTCCACAAGCAGCCACAATCAAACAGTCCTTGGGCTTCCCCCAGCTCCAGCCTCTGCTCACAGACCTCCTGCACTGCTCCTCTTTCACTGGCACCGAGGCCACAGACAGCTGAGCTGCTAGGACACAACTCACTTTTATTCACAGGCCAGCACAAATTCTGCTGCAGTATTTGGGAAAGAATGGGCAGCTCTCAGAGAGCATCATCTCCATAGAGCAAAAACCCCGGGAATGTGGCACAGAGCAGTACACAGGGAACTCTTGTGGGAAGAAGATTCTCTGATCTGATCGCACAGGCAGGATTAAAAGCGTGTGCACAGAAGGAGTTTGTCAATTAACTGCCAAAAAAAACCCCAAAAAAACCAAAATACAAACACAACTGTAAGTTTCCGTAAAACATCTTCTATCAGAAAAATCTCATTTCAGTTAAGTTCAGACATTCTGTGGACGCCTGCTTGCTAATGATTTCTCATTAAAGAAAAACACAGGTCATCCCGTAAGGATCTTGGTAACATCTGTCTTCTAATCTGAAAATGTCAAGATGAAGCACTTCAACAGCTTCAGCAGCAGCGTGGTGTGGCTTTTGCAAATAAATACATTATTTTATTTACTTTAAATTACGGAAAATATCAACTGTTTCAACTGACCAACCAAACAAAAACCTAATCCAAAAATACAGCTTTGTGGGGCATCAACCTTGCTCTGTAAAGCTCATTTTGAAACAGGTATTCCAAAAGCAAGTAATTTTTCAAGTCTGACAATCTCATCTTAGCCCATGCTCCTAACATGAGGAGCAAAACAGGAATTCATGAGGGAGGACACAAATCTTGTCCAACCACCAGCCCAGTTCAGGTTCACAGAAGAAAAGCCAAAGAGAAGGAAGTTTTTACAAACTCCCTGAAGCCAATAGTGCAGTGCTTGCTACCCTGGTCTGGGAGGGCAGGTCAGAAACAGGGAATCCAAGAGGATGAAGACATTTTTTCTTTTATTGCAGGATCTAATACACCAGCCTTTGATGGATGATGGCATAACCTGCTGTCAAAAGCCTCCTTCAGCTCGTTGCAACGAACTTGTGGCTGGAAACCTTTCCATGGTAGCCAATCAAAACTTACTGCATATGAAACATTTTCTTTCCTTTCCTGAAGGCATCAGAAGATCACGTCCAGATTATGGCCCTTTTTTACATCCTGGAGGACTCAGGGTGTACAGCTGGTCCCTAAGATGATGCTTCAAGTATTTAACATGCCTTTCAAGCATCTGTATGGCTTTAAATATGCCTTCCCCAGAAGCAATTTAAACAGAAAATTGCCTTGCCTACTTCACACAGATGCAGAAAAGAAGACAGCAAAAAAAAAACCAAAAAAACCCTAAACTACTGCAAAAGAGAAAGTACAAGTACGTCAATGAAATGAAAAACCAACACCAAAGTCATTGCAGATTAGTGGAGCACAGCTACCAAGCTGATTTTTCTCTGAAAACTTGTAAGGAAGCTGATGAATCCCAGCGAGGCTGGAGCAGGCCTGTGGATCCTGCCAGGGAGGAGGTTCTGGCAGGAGCAGGATGAGGGCCGGTGGCTTCTGCAGACGGACCGTTCATGGCTCTTCTGGAATTTCTTGAGTTGCAGTGCACAGATGCTGTGATGAGAGCCTGAAAGAGACCCAAACCCCTCAGCCACGCAATCAGAGATCTGGCACGAGAGGGAAATGCTGTGCTCTGTGAAGACAACCATGGCTGGGAAGGTCTCAGCTGATGAGTAAGCAGACACAGACCCCATCCTGCAAAGGCAAAACTGCACTGGCTCCTCCAAGCCCAGTTTGACCCCGCTGACTTCCCGCCGAACCGCTCTTTACTCCAGCATCAATGGCTCCATTAATCCTGAAAACAGCCAGGATCTGGTCCTAGACAGGGAAAACAAGTCAAAAAGGGGCAGAATGTCAGAGTGCTCGCCCAGCACAAATTAAATCTCTGTCCCTCACCTCTTATCAAGCTTAATTATCTTGAAGGGGTGGTGAAGAAGAAACACTGGGACGGGCCTGGCACCCTCCAGTTGGTGCCTATTCCCTCTCCAGCCCTCCCTGAGCGGAGTTAACTGCTGTCAGAGCTGTATGAGTTAGGTCCAGCCTGGAGCCCTGCGATGGCACAGGGCAGCCCACGCCCTGCCCTTCGCTGCTCTGCAGCCACCTGCAGCCCGAGTGCTGAGCCCTGGCTGCTTCCCGAACCCACTAAAGAGGCTTCCTGGGCCCCAACGTGCTCATGAATCATTCAGGAGGACAGGTGGGCTCCGGAGCAAACAAATAGAGGCATCAATAAGTGACCTTGGGCAGAGGCACTCTGTCACCCGCGGAGAGATCACTGCAGGCTCTGTGTCCCCTGTACAGGGATATTAAAAAGATTAAAATAGAATAAATAATGCCTTCCCCGCCAGTCTCCTTCACGTCATATGTTGACAATTTTCCTCCCAGCAAGGTATGCTGCAGAAAGCTGGAGCTTTTCATTTGCTGTCTGCAGAAGCAGCAAACAAAATCTTAGTCAGGAGCAAAAATCAGGGAGTTTTAAATTTGCAAGCTAAAAGTCACTGGGTTTTTAAATCTAAAATATAGTCTTTAATTAGTACTAATCTAGTTAGCTCCCCAGAACTAAGGCGTAAGTTTGCTATAAATCTTTCAAATGCTCCTGAAAAGAAAAAAATTAATGCTACTGCTTTCCGCATGTAAGCCATCATTCTCAACTGAGTCATTACAATGTGGATGCAATCTGAGGAGTCAATGCTGCTGGTTTGAGGGTTGGCCAAGCACACATTTATCTTTTGTTGCAGAAGACAGTGGAGAAGTGGGTGGAACAGATGCACTTATACAGACTTTGCTGCCAGAAAATGGCAGACTAGCCTCTCTGACTTTGAGATTATTCTGTACTGCTTTCAGAGTCCTTGTTTTGGCCAAAGTTATAAGACAACTGAGTGGCACAGACAGAAATATCAGCAAAACGACTCCCTGCTGGACTCTCTCTTTTTCCTCGTTATTCATGTATTTTTCTTGGACTCCTTTACCTTCTGCAGTGCTAAAATGCCACCCTCTGCACAAATTCAATAGTTACACCCTGGAGCTGATGATCGAATTATCTCACAATTGCTACCTAAAGAGATTTAAATCAAACAGAATATATTGGCTGTTTTTATTCTGAGCGCAAGGGAGCTGGTTCCTGAATTTTCAATCACGTTAAAGTGGGGAATCAAATTAATCAGGAATTGGATGAAGTGGAAGGTTCTTGATCAAAAAATTTATTGTAAAGTTCTCACATGAATTAAACCTGCAGACTGAGGAAGCAGCTACACTTGGCTTTACCCGAACTGAAGGAGTTTGCGTCTGTTGGAAACGCAGCAGAAGAGTGTCACCTAATGGCCAAACATTTTCAGGGAGCTGCTCTGTCCCTCCTTTCCTCCCTTGCCGTCATTCCTGGCATTCTCGTGTTACACCCTGTCCAACTACAAACAAAAAGATGCCGTCTTTCCTATCACAGATTTTTTTTTTTTTACTTCTCTGTCACATATTGTGCCTGTACACCTGAAATCAAAACAACCTTTAAGTTATTTTCTCCTCCTCTAATGTATTCGTGGCTGCTGTTGCATTAAAGTCTGAATTGTGTGAGCCAGCACAGCCCTCTTGTCCCCACACTTGTCACACAAGGGTGTGCCAACAGTCAGATACCCCAAAGAAAGGCACGAAATTCCTCAGGAGCTTTCCTCCTAAGCAGCCAGGACTAAAAGTGATTTATGCCCAGAAAGGCAAGGTTTCATCCCTTCAGCATGGAAGAAAAGCAAAGGCAGAGGCAAGCCTCCCTTTGCTGTCCCAGAAACATGCCCAGAATTGCCAGCTTTGCAATTGCAAAGTGAGATTTGAGGGGTTCTGTTGCCTAATGATCCTTAACCTGGATGGGAAGGGCAGTGAAGGTTGTGCTGGGACAGAACTCTCCTGTGTCCCCATTTCCTTGGTGCAGGTTTTGCTGCAGGTAGTTTTTGCAGCAATCTAACTATTAAATACTCCAGCAGCCTGTTCCTAGGAGAAGGTCGGTTCCAGAGGCCAATGGAAACACTGAATTAATCTGATCAACGTTTTATAACGAAGGAAAAATTTGCAAATGTGTGTCCCATACATAGCTTCTGTAACAATGCCTGCATCCTGTGTCCAGAAACTGTCTTATTTTTGCAGGGAATGGCTTCAGATGGAAAGCAGTACTTTTTGTCCTTGCTTGGAGGTCGCTAAACCCATGAAATTCACCCAGCTATACCAGCAGAACACAAGAATCTCCCAAATCTCCTATGATCTAAGGAGTGAATTAAGCTTTTTTTATTCAACAGGATTCTGCTCCTGTGACCAGCTTCTCATTAACCCAGCCTCTAGCACTCTTGTTTTGGACAAGCAAATGCACACGGGTTGGTGAAATCACGGGGCAGAGATCTTCTTTTCATTTATATTCATTTGCAGACCTAGAGAGCAATGGCACCATCAGGGCTCGTTAGCAACACAGCCAGCAATATCAGCAAGAGTGGGAAGGAAGAAAGAAGGTCAGGAAGCCAAAGAGGCCAAGAAAAGGACTGTGAGACACCTCTCTGGGTGCCCACCTGCCAGCCTGGCAGGTCCCAGGACAGCTCTTCCCACCACATACTCCCAATAATCCACTTCCTTCCCACTTCCACCCTTGCCAAGAGCTACATCTCATAAATTTCCTATTTTAATCACTTAGTCCTATTTTCCAGCACATTCATCATCTCATTAACAGTAAATGCCTTTATTCAGTTGAATATGAAATCCAGCACTAAGCTGTTCAAAAGGGTTTTTAGGGGCACAGACAGGTTCCCTTCTTCCCTCCTCCAATCTTGTAGCATCCATATTCAAATCATTCTTGTATATATTCATGTAATTGGTTGGTCTCAATCTTTAATTAACTCTATTTGTATGGAATCTCGATTTTCTCATGAGAAAGTAGAATTTAATATAGTTCAACGTTCACCTGCCTTTTCATGGAGACAGACGAAACAGTGCCTGATTAATTTTATCCATCAGTTCTCTGTTAATTTGAATCATGAGGAGGGGAGGGAGGAAATATGTTTAAATGCCCAATCCCTTCTCACAGTTCATCTATTTTAGGGTTCCAGAAAGTGGGCCAAGAACACAGAGGTTTTCTGGTTTGTGATCTCTGACCTGGACCCTGCTGGCCTGCCCTGACCCTTGCCAGGAAAATCTCCCTTGCAGGGAGAGACCAAAGAGCTTCCGTTTATTTGATTTCACCAAGGGAAGGTTAAGAGGTCTCCAAGGTATCCACATGATTTTCTGCTAAGGAAGAGCTCTTTATCAGACGGGGCAGGACACGGCCCAGTGGCTGGAAGCTGAAACTGGATCAGTCCAGGCGAGGTATGGGGAGTCGTTTTCTAATTATTATTTTTCTACAAACCAAAGGGAGTAATTAACTAGGGGAACATCTTCCATTAGTGCCTGATGGATTTTCTGTCACGGGAAGTACTTGAACTACAGAGCATGGACACATCCAGCTCAATCACACAGGGCCAAGCAGAAGGAAGAAGGTGAGTTTTACTTCCAACTGTGCCACTGGTGAGAGAAACCCAGGATGCTGGCTCCACTCTGGAGGCAATGGCTTTTTTAAAAAGCAGATTAAAAAACTGAACTGGCTGAAAAAGAGAAGTACAAAACGATTTAGGATTTAAGAGTCCACGGGCCATCTTAAAGGTCAAATTTGCTTAACAAGAAAAAAAGTCAAAGCCAGTCAGTATTGGGAATGAGCATTTTCCAAGGGAAGAAACATTGGTGCTGGGTGGAGAAAGGCACAGTAAGAAACTACATATGGATGATAAGGTGGAAAATAAAAAAGGAATTAAAAATATAAGGATTTTTACTCTTCCTAAAAAGAATTGAGTGGGTTTATCCCCAAGACCTCCATGTTCACATTACCATCCACAGGGAAGCCACAGAAGTGTTTCTGAGCAAGAGTTCCAGCAGCCAAGCCTCCCCAAACCCTGCTGTGATGTCTCTCCAACAGCTTTTCTACCCAGCAGTGGGATGGGGCAGTTACTGGCACAGTTGTGTTACTGAAGTCCTGGAATTAAGGTGTTGCCACGTCCCCAAACCTTGTGAAACAGGGAGTGCTGGCCGAGCAAGGAAGGAGCTGCACAGCCCAGCCCAGCCCAGCCCAGCCGCCTTTTGTTGTTATTCTCGTTGTGAATCCAGAGGAAGTGAGAGGAATGGCTGCAACCTGGGGAACACTCAGGATTTTCTAACTGATGGAGAGTGATGCTAGAGATATTGTCACTGTTGCTTAGGCAGTCCAGCAAAGAAAGTGATGAGAAATCCCAAGAAGGGACTGTTCCTCACATCTGCTGTGCATTTCAGGAATGGCCAGGATGAGGGACACCCTGAAGGGAAGCAGCTGAGATGGAGAAAGCAGCCTGCTCAGAGGGGCTGCTATGCTGAGCTGCTTTGAGCACTGGAGATGGTACAGCCCAGCTGTTAGGAGTGGATTTGAAACCAAACAGAAGAACTCTGCAGTCCCTTGCGACATCACTTTGACAAGCTGGGAAACATCGAGAAAAGGCTTCTCCACCAGTGGGGCTGATACACTTTCTCTGACATCTTAAAATATTAAAGTCCCATCACGACAAGTGGGTCATGCCCAGGGAGATGGGGAGCAGGCCCTCTTCAGAGGGACCAGCGTCTGGGAAAGACAGGGGCTACAGCTGTGGAACGTGTCTGTCACCTGCACCAGGAGGCAGATGTGGAACGTGTCACTCATCTCCACCCATGCCCATGCCAGCACTTCCAGCTCATCCCAGTGTCCAGCCGGGCAGGAGCCTGGCACTGGCCTTGCTGTTTGCTGCAGCCACTTGTTCCTCACTAGACGGCAAGAATGACTTGCTGATTTGCTCCCACATTCTTAGAGACAAGTCTGTGGGATTTGGTGGACTTTGGGAAGCAAAAAGGATTTCTACTTGTATTAAAATAGCACCAACAATGCCTAATAAAAATAAAAAAATCAGGTCCCATCCTCCCTTCCTTAGAGGGAGGGGAATCCCTGGATTGAAATGTTTGGGCAAAAATAGATGAAGAGAGAGAATAGGCAGAAGTCTGAGCCTACTTCATGGGGTCTGTGTGACAGTCTGGGTACATATTCTCCTGTAAAGCTCCATAAATATCCCTTGTACTTCACCTCAGTGGCTGAATGGCAGCCTAGAGCTATGTGAGAGCACAGGAGAGCTCCCTGCTTTCTGTTTTTCCCATGGGATGACACCATAAATGGTGGGGGTTGCATCACTTGGAAAGCCAGAGGAGACCAAAAAATTCCTGATAACATTTTGCAGGTAGTGAAATGGAAAGAACAGAGAAGGCACAGAAGAGTTAACTTTGGATTCATAGTATGACTAGCCAATTGATCAGTAGGATGTTGGTAATATTAATAGAAAAAATTAAGGTACCATCAGTAAAAGAATAGACAGGGAAGAGTCAAGCTTGCTAAGAGATGCCACCAAATACCAGAGTCAGGGGACAGCTAAATAATGTATTGTAATATCAGATACACGCTGGTGACCCAGTGCTGCAACATGAAATGAAAATGAATCAATAGAAAGTAATGAGAGAGAATAATAGTGGATTAGTGAGGACACAGATGGATTTCTGATCCAGGATTTCCCCCAAAAGACAGCTATGCGCTCTAAGAACTATAAATCTTTAATCAGTTCATCACGTAGCTCAGTTATTCCTCTGTGCATACAGTCAGGGCTACATAAAAGTACCTTCTGCATTTGAAATTTAGGCATGGCAGTTTCTGGGGCTGAGCAGAGGTGCTTGGCTGCTGGAGTGCACCCAGATCCTGGAGTGAAGGGCCTGGGAAGAGGGGCATTGCACAGGGATCAGCACCTGCCTTGGAGATGACCCAGCCAAAGCTGGACCATCCAGAGGAATGATCCCCCTGCAAGGCTCTGGACAGGCAAAAGGGGCAGGGGATTTATGTGGCTACAAGCTGCTGCTGAGACAATCACAGAAAGGGAAAAGGACTTTGTTCCTGATCCAAAACTTTGTGTATTTGGTTGAAAGGAAAATGCAAAGCAATGGGGAGGTCAAGTCCAGAGCCCAGGCCTCTCTTTCACTGGATCCCACTCCATTCCGACAGTAATTTCTCTTTCTGCCAACAGTAGAACCCAAATCTCAATTTTTTTTGCAGTATTCTAGCTCCAGGCAATGGAGGAAAGTGCTCCTACTCCAGAGTAGCCACTGCCTCAGCCACTCCATAGGGAAAAGTGGGTTTAGATTCTCTCAGGAGAAGGTTAGAAATGAATTCCTGGTTTCCAATGCATGAGCACACTGTAACTCATTATAAATAAGAGATTTTGCCCTCAGCACTTCTCCTTGGTCTGGCAATATCCTAAAAGAAAGCAGCAGCAATTACATTTTGTGGGAAACTCTGTACTGACATCACCCTGGGATCACATCACAGGCTGAGCCCCTTGGAGGTGAGGGCCAGCTGTGTCCTCATTTCTGGGTCTCCGAGGGGTTCCGAGGTGGATTCAGCAGGAGGATGGCAGCTGAGTCTGCTAAGAGTGTGGATTTCATGAACCCACAACTACAAGTGCCAAGAAGTAAAACTTTCTGGGGGTTGAGTGGGTTTGATGTGATAGGTTTTGGTATGAGGAGAAAGCACAGAAAACTTTGGATCTCAATTTTTACTTTGCCTTGACCCCACTTGTGCCTCAAATGAGGGTTTTTTAGAAAAACTTTCTGAAGTCAGGAGATTTATATCTTATTTCCAAATGGAACAGACTTTGCTGAAAACGGCATGGATTTTCCCAGGTCAATACAATTTATGATGAAGTAGGAGACGTTTAAATCTAGTTCTACACAAATAGCCCCAGCAGGAAAGTAGTGGAGCCTGATAAAAAAAAAAAAAAAGAAGAAGAAGAAAATTAATCCATTTTTAATGCATCTGCATCAGAAAATGTAGCATCAGCCAAGAAGATCTCAAATCCTTCCTGCAGAGGGTAGGAAAGGGAACACACTGCACATGCCAGAGAGCGTGTGGGCAGACTCACTGGCTACACTTTTTCTAAAAGGATTCAAATCACCTTTCCTGAAGTGACATTCAGACCACATTCGGTGCCAATATTATACACAGTTAACAGACCACAGCTTGGAAAGTGATTGTCCAGATTATGAAGCAGAAGGGTAAATGGGGCACAGCCAGTGAGGTGCCTGGAGACAGGGAGTGAGGGCACCAGCCTGCTCTGCTGTGGCCATATCCCAGTGTGCTGGACCCAAACCCAGCCTGCTAGAGAAGAGAGGTGCAGTAGCAATGTGGGAATATGTACTTTTGTAGAAAGAGAGGAATTCAGTTCCTCCAAGAGGCATTTGGTCAAAGCCCCACCAGGCTTCCACAGTGAGCACCTTGCACTCGCTCTGCTCTGCAGCAGCAGATGGTCCATCATTAGCAAGCAGCTTTATGGCCAGCCAAACCCTCTCAGATCCCTGTTCCTTGAACTTGCACATCTTTCAAGAAGAAAAACAGGCGAAAAAACTATCTTGAAAGCTGGGCTTTGCTGCCTTGAGTCAAGATTCACATGATACCTTTTAACAGCCTTTCCTTCCCTGGTTTTCAATTAACTGCTCTGCACTGGAGATTGCAGACTGTCAACTCATGCAAAGAGTAAATCCTTTCCTAGAGCTTTTTAAACTATTTTCTCAGGCTCCTGACTGCAGAGGGCTTTGAACAAACTGCTTCCAAAGAAGAAAAGGAAAATGAAGTGAATGGTTTGTTGCACTCAGCAGCATTTCTCCCAAGGTGTGTGCGCTGCAGCTCTGCTCTGGGGAGGAGGAGCTGTCACATCTCAGTGGACTTTTTCCAGGCAGAGTCATCAGTTTGGACTTCATATTTCCTTGGGGTTAGATGGAAATTTCTTAAGACTAAAAGTAGGAGGCAGAAAGGCACCTACCTACCTACTTATCATACACAATCTGCGAGAGCTGAGACGAGAAGGGACTACAGAATGTTTCCAGTTTGCTTCAGAGCAAAAAGAAAGAGCGAAAAGGAACTGAAATGCTTTAGTAAAACCTGACACTCCTCATTTTTTGGGTCATGACCAAAATGGAGGTGACATTTGAAAAGGATGCCTGCTTTTCCAGGAATTTATTTGAAAACTAGATGTTGCTGTACTGAAATAACTGATGCTGGCAAGAGGTGGTGAGAAATACAGGATTTAAAGAGAGTCTTCCACTCTGGAGACATGAAAAGAACAAATTAGAAACCTGTTAAAAATCATAAAACTGGATAAACTGTTAAAAGTGACCACAAGTCAACTGAACTGTGTTAACAATTTGCAAGAGGGACCTGAAAGAGAGTAGCTGGATATGGGAAACAGGTTTTTTGTTTTGGGTTTGGTTGGTTGGGTTTTTTAAATTCAAAAATTGTATCAGTTTCTTTATATATATACATATAGAGAGAGTACACGACCTTCCAGACATGACATTCCAGCTTAATTTTTAATTCTCTCATAAAGGGGCAAATAGGAATAAATAAATAAAGGCTGAGAAAGCAGAACAAAGCAGTTCCAGAATCACTGTTCCCTCTGCAAAAAAACCCCAAAACAAAACAACAACAACAACAACAAAACCAACCCTGTGCAGAATAAACTTTTAAACCCAAACCAACAAAGCCAGATTCACCATAGATGCAGCCACAGCACTATTGTTTGCATCCAGACTCAGCTCTGAAGTCTGCTCAAAGAAAAATTGCAGTGTTAAAATCTGGTCATTTTTCCATTTCCATCATTGATTGCTTCCAGATAAGGAAATGTGCTACAAAGTCACTTGGGAAGTAGCCCTTAATGTGCCTCCAAGATTTCCTGGGGTTTAACTTGTCATTTTCTCACTCAAGGAGGCTCCTTCAGACCACTGCACTGGGGCAAGGCAACCTCAGCACCCCTCCATTGCATATCAACATTTATTACTCATTTTTATGTTAAAGGAGGCTTCAGAAATTTCTTAGAAAAAGAAGGAAAAAACTAAGAAGGAGGAACCCATTGTCCCATCAGCACAAGGAGCAGGGACAAATATCAGCACCTGTATATATACACTTAAATATGTATATACATCCCTCCTGAAAGAGGCACAAATTGCAGTAAATGACATCTCTCGCTGTTTTACTGTAATTTGTCCCCTTCTCAGGACATTTCCCTTGCCAAGAGGAAGGGCTGGAGCCCTCCCATCTCCCTCCCTCCTCCAGCATCTTGGCTCTAACCTGGCACAAACCCTTTGCTGCATTTTATAGAACTTCATTGGTCTGACTTTCCAACTGCTTAACAGCCCTTATCAGCAAATAAAAGCCGCCAGCAGCAGATGAGCAAAGTGATTGAGAAAGCTATAAAAACTGAAAAGAGAGAGCTGTCTGTAGTTAAAACAAGCCTCAGCTCCTGCTCCCCAGCCAACTCCCCCAGTAAGTACAGAGGAATAGCAGGTTTATTACCCTCCCTTTGATTGTATGTCATCATTACAGCATTGTTTTCCCACATACCAATTCCTTCCTAGCTCCCAGTTGCAATAAAAACCAGAGATTTGGGTTCTTTTAAAAGATTAATGGACACAGCTGCCCTCATACTCTAAACTTGTGGAGTGGCTGAATATCACTCTTGAAATTCCAAATTCTGGCAGTTTTCTGCCGGGGCTGGAAGTCAACGATGTCGTGAATTACAGCAGAGTTGCGTGGAGGGAAGGAGCTGGCACTGTGGAGAAATGAGACCTGTTGAGGGACAACTCCTCATAAAGAAACTCCAGAATTAACAACCGTTTTTGATGAAAACAACAAACAACAAAAGTAAAAATGGTTACACAGAGGTTTTCAAAAGGAAAAAAAGCCCAGTTTTGCACAGAATGACTTGAGACTTGTCTGTGCTCTGCTTTGAGGGCGAGTGGGAAGTGATGCTCGAAACAAAGCATGAAATCATTGCTCTAAACACAACAGTTCATTCGTGTGGGAGCAAAGCAACCCTGAGGTCTGATTTGGGGGTGCTGGAGTGGCTGGGACATGCAGGATGAGGGCGGGAGCCCCGTGCCCAGTGCCATGGGCAGGTCACACGGATCAGCACAGGAGGTGCAGGGATGGAGCAGTTCCCAGGCAGAAGAGCCAAAGAGAGAGTGGGGAAAGGGTCTTTTGGCTGGAACAAACTGAAATGTGGCTGCTTTCTTTTGCTGGTGGGAGACAGTTTGTAAGCAAGGGTTGAATTCTGTCTGTCTCTCCCAACCCCTGAAGGACTGGTGATTGTCCTTGGCCCTCAGTGAACCCCTCATCCCTGCAAAATGTCCATGCAGAGGTTTGCTGTGGATCTGTAAGGTCCACAGAGCCATCCCATGGTGCCCCCTCAGCTGTCAGGGCAGGCACAGGCTGACGATTCACAAAGAAATACAACGGGCCAGACAAAGCCCTGCTGCTCAGCGGGGTTAAGGGGGACAAGCGGGTGACCCTTTCAGCCCCAGGGTGGCAGAAAGGCTGGGAGGGCACCCTCGTGTCCTCAGAGCTGGGGCTCAGTTCCAGTCCTGGTCACATGCCTGGCCAATTCCCAGGACAGGAGCTGGGACTCCCTGCTGGCAGCATTTTGGAGGGAGGGACAAGTGAAAGTAAATCTGACCTGACCATCACTGCAAGCCTGGGTGGGCTGTCAGGACCCAAAAGAAGAAACCCAGACCCGTGGAGCAGTAGTGAGTCTCTTGCCAACCCAAAACCGCTGTGTTTTCACTCTAGCTGTGATGTCTGCATTTAGTATTCATTGCCATGCCACTGGTGCTCATGAATTCCTCCCGTGTGCATGTGCCTCTCTCATCCATTTCTATCGGCATCCCACCGTAATTTATTATTAGTTAAGAATTAATAGACACTTGGAAGTATAATGTTACATTTTTGTCTTCTGGTGCTCTGAAGCATTTCATGCAGCAGATCAAGCATTAAATCTGTCATGTAAACACATTATTTTGTCATGTGATGCATTATGATAGCCCACTACCAGGAAAATGAAAAGCACTTAACGGTTCGTGTTTGATGTGTACTGTCAACAAAACTCAGGAAGAATTTATAAGGTGTTGTGGTTTAATGAGTACCTGTTTAATAGGGTTTGAGTATCATTCAAAAATGTGGCTTTACAGGAGACATGTGATACATTGAATTTCAATGTGAATTATAAAGCCCAATCTAGATCTCCAGGCTTCTACACAGCAAAGATAATAAGATCCAGGGAGCTGTTTATTAGCAATAAATCATGACCTTTTCTCGTTTTCTCTTGGAATATTCCTCTCTCCTTCATCAGGTTTTCTGAAGCTGCAGGGTCCACATATGGAGGTGCCATCCAGTATTTTTGATTAGGGCAGAATAACTCAGCTATAGACAGGGAATGAATGAACTAAAGAGAAAGGAAGACCTGATAAACAGGAACTCTACCAAACACCCAGCCACTGACAAGCCTGGGTGATTTTGGATTTTCCGAAGTTGAAGGAAAAAAAGAGTTGGTTAATGACAAACTTCAGTGAGTGTGTTTCCAGGAGGAATCTTCACCGAGCAGGCTCCTAACAAAAGTCCCTTTACACCTGGCCAGATGTGTCACAACAGCAGCACAACAAATGGCAAAAATCTGAACACAGATGGAATTTCTTCTCCCTTTCCTCCCCAGGATGCTGCTGGGAGCACCTCCCACAAACCAAAACAAGACACAGTGTGATACGGCAAAAACCAGAGAGAAGCCTGAAGATAAATCCCCATCCCTTCATTAGCCCACAAAGGAACCAGCCAAGCAGTGCTTACAGAGGGAGCCAAAAGTGGATCCACCAAGTGGATCCAAGTTACAGCTCCCCTTGACCTCATGGTACACAGTTTACAGGGTAAGAGCCCTAAAACCATCTCTTCAGACGGCTTTGGTTAGAATTCATCAAGACCTGATGCAATTAAATGCTCTAAGTTATTAATACTAACAAGATTTACTGCTCTCCATTTACAAACGATTTGCATTTTTATGCATTCTTTTAGCATGGATCATCACGAATTTCTTTGGTATTCATGAGGTTGCAATTTGTGTATTTCCATAATTACCTCATCATATTCCCCATTAGATAATGGACCAAGGGCATAAAACACCAAGCAGAATTCAAAAGCAGCATTGACTCTCTGCTCCACTGAGAGACTGAATATCCCTTGTCCTTGAAGCAGAGCTCACAGGAAAGCCCTGGGAAAGAGCTCTGGCCCAGCATTGGCTGAGGCTTGCTGGTAGAAATAAAATCTAAAATGTTTTTTAAAAAAACCAGTGCTTGATCATTACAGCCTACAGGAGTTTCCCTCCTCACCCTAACTGGGTCCATTGATACATTCTCTCACAGCCCCTGTGGACTAAAGAGGATTGTACCACGCGGATGACAAGCTAAGGAATCCCAATCATTTCCATTCCACAGCTTTTAAAGTAGGACACAAGTGAGAGCTGAAGAGCCAAACCCAGGATGGACAAACAGTCCCCCATGCCAGGACACTGTCACTGCACCCCCTAAGGGACAGTTTGCATCCCAAACTGACCCAACCCAAACCTCGTGGCTCATTCACCAGCGCACTGGAAGGAGGGAGAGGAAGGAAGAGAGATGAATTTCATGTACATGGAAACCTTTTTGTGCACTTAGGAACGGAGATGAGCAGATTTAAAATTAACAGGCTTAGTTCAGTGCTGGGCAAGTGATCTAAAATGGCCAATAAATAATTCATGCCAGCACCATCCATCACTGTGCAGCCTGGCCAGTGACGCAGCCCATGTCGGGGGGCTCGCTTGGTGAAAAGAGACAACTTAATTCAGCACAAAGTGAATAATCCAAAATCCCATAAATGATTCATCACTGGATTAAAAGCTAAAGATTTCTCCATAAAATTCTCTGCCCTGTATTAAATATGCAGATGATTGTGTGATGTTTATTAACTACTGGATGGCTTAGTTAAGGATGACACCGGCTCTGGTGCTTGAGAGCACCTTTGAAGCCATGAATCTTCATTAGATGTGCATTTAAGCATGAAAAGGGGTTACCTTCCAGGATTCAATGTTCACTAACTTCAGTAGAACTACAGAAATGTACATGAGAGAAGAGAGTCAGGCCTTAGTGTACTTTGTTTTAGAAAACACAACTACAGACAGGATTTATTCCCTGGTTTGGGTTACCTACCATACACCTCTTTTCCTTGGCACTGAAAATAAAAACCAACCAAGCAAACTCCAAAACACACCTGCACAAAATTGTCCTCTTTTCTAGGTACTTAAAAAAAGAAGCTGCATTTTGAATTCGCCAGAGAATACTCAGCTTCTTTTCTTCGAAAAAAAAAAAAAAAAATTTAAAAAAAAGATATTTTGGGAAGTGGGGGATTTTCCTTCCCCTTGGAGAAGGGTCAGTGTTTGAAAGACTAAAGAAAGGCAATGAACTTTTACCAGAGATTATTTCCCACACCTTCCTTCTGAATCCTTCCATGGGTTTTTGCACACTCCAATTTGCCTCTGTCTTCCCAGTGTCCTCATGATCTTTCCTGTCTCAGTTTCAAACTGCTTGGAGCTCTTTAGCTGAAGTTAGAAGAGAAGTCCTGTGGGGAGAGGCTGAGGGAGCTGGGGGTGTTTAGCCTGGAGAAAAGGAGACTCAGGAGGGACATTCTTGCCCTCAGCAACTTCTTGAAAGGAGATTGTGGCCAGGTGGGGATCAGGCTCTGCTCCCAGGAAAGCAGCAACAGGACAAGAAGAAATGATCTCAAAGTGCATCAGGGAAAGTTCAGGTTGGACATCAGGAAGAATTTCTTCACTGAAAGCACAGTCGGGCATTGGAAGGGGCTGCCCAGGGAGGTGGTGGAGTCCCCATCCCTGGAGGTGTTTAAGGAACCATCCCTCAGTGCTCTGATCTGGGTGACAAGGCTGGGATCAGTCATGGGTTGGACTCGATGATCTCGGAGGTCTTTTCCAACCTCACTGGTTCGGTGGCTGTACACCACGGGGTGAGGAGGCGAGGGTGAGGAGATAAGGGGCTGGGCGAGGAGATGAGGGTTCTCTGTGGGAAGCCCCACTCCAATCACAGTGTTCCTCTCAGTTTCTAAACACCCTCCAAAGTGATTCCTTGGAGGGCTCCTTGCCAAGACCCCTGTCCTGCTGGATGGCAGGAGGGAGCGGATGCTGAGATGAGCTGTGGGTTTGTTTAGGGCTGACATTTCCTTTCCCAGGTCACTGCTTCCACAGTGTGATTGCAGGAGCTGCTGAGTCTTGGGGTTTGTGTTTCAAATTAGCAAGAGAAACCAAAACCACACTGCTCCCAGCTGAGGTTAGACAGCAGGAGGAAGAGGAAACCAAGAAGTGCATGGTCACCATAACCCCAGGAGCACAAGAAAACCAGGGTGTTACGGACACTGGCAGGAAATTGTGTTGCTAGAGGCCACATGAGCCCAGGCCAAGTGTGCTGAAGGCATTCCCTGGAGCCAGCCATGAGCTGAACTCCTGCCTGGGACCTCTGTCATCGCTGAAGGAGGCTGCATTTATTCTGCTTGGTGTCAGCAAATCTGCATCACCTTTACGGCCCCTCCTCATCTCTCCAGAGCTTTCCCTGCTCAGTCTCTGCAGCTCAATTTTGCCATCTGCTGTCATGTCTGTGGCAGCACGTCCCATTTCCTCTTTCTACCAGGCTAAAATTTTCCACTTTTTCATGCATTCATCTCACACTGTGTGGTTATCTCTGTTCTTTCCCCAAGTCCCATGATGCTATTTATTCTTATTTCTAATTTCCTATGTACTCAGCCACATTCTTCCCTTCTGCTTGCTGTTTCTTAAGCCTCAATTACATTTCACCTTTGAAACCAAGAGATTTATTTATATTAACCTTAAAAAATGCCTGGAAAAGCTCATTAAGGCTAAGAAACAAACCTAGAAACATAATGAAATGTGCTGCTGAGATGGAAAGGGACCATCAGAACAGTCAGCTCCAATAAAGTCTATTAAGAGAGGTCTCTTATTAATCTCAAAATGATATTTAATTCACTTCTCTGGTTTCTCTTTAAAGGATTTGTACACCTAGCTCAGCGCTTGCCTTTTTTTTTTTTTCTCAGTATTTCCTCCTGTTTCCTCGTTAGTCAATCCCATATCCCAAAATACTCAGATCTCACTTTTTAATTGCTTTTCTGTACCTCCTCCATACTAATCGGGCAGTTCAGTCATTATCTCCTCACGTCAGACCTCCTTTACCCTCATTAATGGGTCATTTTGATACAGACAATTGTCCACAAAGTACTGGGGGCCAGTAAAAATTATTACTTGGACCAAAAGCTAAATCCTTCATTAATTAACTGCCTTGCTCCACAGAGCTGAGCCAGACTCTCCAGATACAACAACATTTAGGCTTGACATGGACTCTGAACAAATTAAAGCCTGCTTTGCTCTGCCACAGGCTCCCTGTGCAAGTCCATAAATGCTGAGACAGCTCCAGCAGCTCCAAGTGCTGGGGAGAGGCCTCAGACCTGGGCGATTCCAGCTCCTGGTGCCTGGCAGTTTGAGAGGCAGTGGGAGGCCAGCATGGAGGGATTGGAGTTTTGGGGAAATGCAGGGTGGTTTTAAAGCAAATGGCTTTGTTCCTTTGCCCTGTGTGTTGCTTTCATCTGTTACCAGAGGGTTTTCTTGGCTACAGTCCTGTACCTTTACTCAAGTGTATTTTTTTGCCTTCCAAGGTAAAAGTCTTAAAAACGAAGGCAAACATTTCCAGATGCCAATGACATCCTCTCCAACAGCCTTTTCTTTCTAAAAACTTACTGCTTTCATCCAGCTTGTCTCCACTAGACCCAGAGACTGCATTCTGGGGCTTCTGTTGCTTTTGGAAAGCAGCATTTCAGTTTCCTCCAGCTACATTCTAAAAGGCTCCCTTTAACCTTTCCCTGAACATACTGACAGCCCGAGTGCTCACAAATAACTTCAATGAATTTTCATTTAAACGGAACCCTCCCCAGTCCCTTGCTTCCAATTGCTGCTCTAAACCCAAGCCTCTGCCTCAATAATTGGGGTGGATAAAAAGATAAATAAGAATGCTCAGTGGCATAAGTCAGACTTACAGCTTCCCTAGAGCTTCTCAGGGCTGCATTTCCCCATGGCTGATCAGATCAAACTCACTTTGTTGGCTGCCATCTCTTCTCCCCTTGTGCAGCTCCCCAAAACCAGGGCTTTTAAGTCCAGCCAGCACCACAGCAAATGTGCTAGAACCTTCCCAAGTGAGAGCCAGCTCTGCTGTAAAGAAGTCATTAGTGAAGAGCTAATTAGTAAGAGCAAAAGGATTGGCCCAACTTTGCCAATTGGAAGCTTCAATGGAGATATTGTTGGCTTAATTAGCAGGTTTAATTGGGTGGGGAAAAAAAGGCAAAAAGAAAAGTTTGGGTTTTTCAAAGGAGCACATCAAAACTGTTTGGGGTTTTCTTTTTTGTTTGTTTCCTTTTAGTCCTTCCAGATTTGTGCGGGATTCATGCCTGGAAGTGACAGGTGCCGGGTCCCTGGGCTCAGCACGGGCTCTGTGTTGGGGTGGTGACAGCCACAGTCACCGGCGTGGGACAGACACCGCGCTCGGCTGAGCAAACCCAGCCTGGGCGCCACGTCCTGCCTGGGGCCTCTCCTCTGCCTCCCCCAGCAGCACCACACCGGGGTGTATTTCCATAATTACCTCGTGTGTTTCCATAATTACCTCGTGTGTTTCCATAATTACCTCGTGTATTTCCGTAATTACCTCATCGCAGGGCTCTGAACCCAGGCGAGACCGAGAGGGACCCCAAAGAGGAACGTCCCCTGCGTGCCCCAGCTGACGGCCTGGGAGAGGATGCTGGGCAGCTCAGCCGTCTCACCACAGCCCTGAGCACGACCAGCGGGGAAGTCCAGAGCTGCCAGGCTGTGTTGGCTCCTGATCCAATGCTGTGCCCACAATGTGCTTTTACTTCGAGCTGTCGCTGCCCAGAGGTGCCATGGCTGGCACAGGTGAACTGTGCAGAGAACAAACCCTGCCGTGGCTTGGGACCTTCTCCCAAAATCACTGCAGCAGAATGGGTGAGGGCCCCAGAGAATTACACAAAAGCTCTGCAGTGTATCTCATAGATGATCCCCCAGTCCCCATGGACAATCTCTCTTCCTTAACAGACTTAGAAATGAGTGATACGGGGGTTTGTGGGAGCATGGTAGAAAAATTTCCCTCCAGGCTGGTCTTCCGGGCATTTTCCCACCTCTGGAAATGCTGCAGTATTTCTTTGGAGAGCTGAGACAGCACACCAGTCATTCCCATACCTGGGGAATAATTAACTCCTGCTCAAATGCCTTAGGATGTGGCATAAAAAATACAATTGCCAGCGACAAATTACAAAGTTTATTAAGATATTCTCCAAGGGTTATTCAAACATGCTGAATCACAGGCAGTAGTGGCACCCCTTAAGTAATCTGCATTTTTGATTTAAACTCACGGCATTCTTGTAGCTTAATTTTTCTGTTGATTACATAAAAGCACTAAAAACTGTATTTTATGATTCCTTTTCTTTCTTTATGGCAATTTGAAGATAGGCAGCCTTCCATGTGATGTCTTCTGTTCCTCACAGTACAAGTTGTATTCAAGGAAGGGCATTAGTAAAAATGGAGAAAAACAAATTCAATTGTGCAACACGGTGTTAGTAAGAAGGCAGATGCCAGAAGTATCCATGAATAATGCATGAAGCCCCTTCTCAAATAAGCTTCTTTATGCAATGAGTTTTAAGGGTGATGTGGGAAAATTTGCACAAAGATTTTAAATTTTCATAGTTGAAGCTTTGGCCTTTGTTTTATGCCCGCTGATATTTTGAGGGCTCATAAGTATCTCTCAGTGCAGCATGGAACAGGCCCTTTTTATTTCCCATGGCATCTGCAGGTGATGCAGGAGCTCTTCACAGGGAAAAAATGTTGTTTTCTCCTTCAGCACCGCTGAAAACTTTGTCAGTCTCTTCTGGTTGTCCAACACTGCAGTGAGAAGCACAGATCACTATGGAGGGCCCAAAAGGACATTGCTGCTTCAGAACATCCTTTCTTATTTGTAACATCAGCAAATCCCCATGGAAACGGAAACCTGAGGCTACTGAGGCCAATTACTGCAATGAAGTAACTCCTACATTTTACACCTGGGAGATGTTTACCTGGCTTGCATTCTTCTCATGGACAGGAAAGGGTTTAAACCCTGCAATGGCAGCAGTAGGGTAACCACCACGGGATTCAGAAAAGAGACTCTCCGTGGCCCCCAGTCCCTGTCTCTCAGGTGGGGTAAGCAGTGAAGGACCATCTGAAAAGTTCTTGGTCTTTGGAAAAGGGGTGGTACTTCACTGGACTCCCCTGTGGTTTGTGCACAGAAAAGATGGTTTTTCAAGATAAGCCAGAAGACGTGAACTTAGCAGCTGCACCTGCACAAGGTATCACGTGCTGGTACTCAATCAAAAGTAAAAGCAGATGAGGCACTTCCTTAAGCTGGAGTCACTACACTGCAGGAACACTTGCTTAATTTCTCCAGTGCCCTGGGTTCCTGTTCATTCCTACATGGAAGCAGCATTCAGGAACCACTATTTAATTTCTGGAGTGAATTTACCTAAAGCTTCCTCCTAATACAATTTTGGTAATCAGCACCACAAGCCAATGCTGCACCCATTACAATCAGTGGCCAATACCTTCCTGTCTCTAAGAAAAATTACACTGGAACTTTTAATAGGAAATTGCAAAATGGATTACCTTTTTGTTATAAACTGCTTTGCATGTTTACCTGGAAGCAAAATAACATTAATGTTACAATGGCAAATCAAAATCTATAATTCTATTGTGTCTGTCAAACAAGCTCAGAAGCAATGATAGCAAGTCGCAAAACTTCCGTGGGCTAAGCAGGAAAGAAAGGATCCCATCCTGATTTCAGTTACACCTGTGTGTTTTGGGAGCAATTCCAGGAAACTATGGGGCCATTTAAGCATAAAGAGAGAGCCAACAGGATAAGCCAGCCCTGCAAAAAATGAGTGAACAGGTTCTTTGCACAGGCTGCATCCCCACCTACTCACGCTCCCTGGGCCCCTCATGGAGCCACAGTGTTGGAGTGAGGACAGCAGCTCCCATAAAATGAACAGAGCACTGACCCCAGGGCTATGGCAGAGCTGCCAGAATAACGAGGGACACAGGAGGACATGAGCACCAGGCCAGCATTAGAATAACTTACCATAAAGATACTTACGCTTCCAAACCAACGAGATTATCAGTATGAAAAGGATGGACCCCACTATGACACAAGCAATGAGAATGGCAGAGCTGGGAAACTGGAAGGGAGAGAGAGAAACTGAAAAGGCTTTAGGAGCACGTTTCCTTCAGAGCTGTTTTGCACAGGAAGCTCAGAGCACTGGGCTGCGATTCGCAATGCTGTTCTGAGCTTGCCCGTACAAAGTGTTGAGAAGACACATCAAACTCATCATGATAAAAAACATGATTTACCTGTTCAGTATTTAATAAATCTTATTCTGAAATATTGAAACCAGCTGCATCCCACTTAATATGAATTTCTCCATAAGGTGTCCAAAGTAGAAGCAGAAGCTCAGCCACCCTCATCCTTCTCTTAGAGACAGGGAGTGTAACACCCTCCTGACTTGCCTTTTTCCTGCTCACACCTCGAGGATGTCACCTCCCCTCTCTCACAGGGATGCCAGGGGATGAGTTTTTTCTGAAGTGTCCAAGCCAGATGGAATGCTCCGGCTTTGGCTCTATCCACTGAAAAGAGGAACAGGTGGTTCCTGAGCTTCTAAATAAAAGTTCAAACCACTGTTTGCAAAAGCTGTCCCTGCAGTATGAGCACACTGAAAATCACTAGTATGTCCTACTGTCCTAATCAAACACTGTTTCTAATCAAACACTCTTGAAACTTACAGGAAGTTTTACCTTATCTCCTCTATCTTCATGTTTCTCAGCATTGCCATCTGACTTTGCTGAAACCTCTGAAAATGAAAGAGATTGAGATTATTACTGGCACGGCCACCTGGAGGAGTGAGGGCTGCAGTGGCTGTCACTGCTTCAGCCAAGGAGCAATGAACTCTCAGGGAATGAGAAAGGCAAAAGCACCCTGCAACCAAAAGAGAAGGATCAGTTTCCAGCACAAACTGTAGCCATGGGAAACTTCAGCCTTCCTCAAGAAAGAGGAGGCTTCCCAGGAGCAGCCCGTGAAGTGAGATGAGAGAAACTTGTCTGCTGTGAAGGAGTTTTCACTTGTGTAACGTGACAAGGTGGCATGGACAGCAGAGGTGGTAAACAGGGTGTAAGTCTAAGTGGAGGAACTGACTCAGTTTAGTTGTAGCCAGACAAAGGAGACTGTGTGCATGAGGCACCCAGAATGGTACAGAGCGATGGGGGCGAGCAGGTGGTCACAAATCACAGAATCATACAATGGTTTCGGTTGGAAAGGACCTTAAAGATCATCCAGTTCCAGCCCCAGGGACACCTTTACTGTCCCAGGTTGCTCCAAGCCCTGTCCAGCCTGTCCTTGGACACTTCCAGGGATGGGGCAGTCACAGCTTCTCTGGGCAACCTGTGCCAGGGCGTCCCCACCCTCACAGGGAAGAATTTTTTCCTAATGTCCAATCTGAAGCTACCCTATGTCAGTTTGAAGCCATTTCCCCTTCTCCTGTCATTACATATTCTTGTAAATAGTGTCTCTCCAATACATAATTCCATTGCTATTTTTCTTTTTTTTTCACTTTGCAGAGTACATTATCCTGTTAATAACCTAATCTGCCCCAAATATCTCAGTTCTGACCAGCCCCCTGTGAGAGCTGTGTTGATGTGTCTCCATATCCCATGCTTGTATTATATCAAAGACATGAACAGGGCATGGGCAGCTCATGCCAGTGTAAGCAGAAATTTGCACAGGAGTAGAAAAGAGATTATGACTAATAAGTACTACAGCTAAACAAATACAGGTGATAAAACCCTAAGAAGTACTAAAAATCCTGGGGATGTGTGAACACTGCGTTTTGTCATGTGCCTGGTTTATGACACTCCACTCTCTCAGAGATCTGCGCTTCAGAACTACCCCAAATCCACGAGAAATGCAGATGTAGCAGAGATAATGCAGGTCCCACAAGTTAAAGTTAAACTTTATGGCAATATGTGCAGCCTG
This sequence comes from Callaeas wilsoni, assembly GCA_013398955.1. NCBI lineage: Eukaryota > Metazoa > Chordata > Aves > Passeriformes > Callaeidae > Callaeas > Callaeas wilsoni. The sequence goes on from VWPU01000913.1 coordinate 74,365, forward strand.
GCTGATGGGACCACCTATTGCTGCTCACTTTGATACTTGAAAGAGCAAGGGTATTTTGGGGGTCTGAAGCATGGCTGGCACTGGCAGGGTTGTAGCTGGGGGAAAGCAAGTGAAGAGAAGAGAAATTAAATCAGAGCCTGGGCAGCCGGAGCCCTCCACCAGGCAACCCAACTTATCTGCCAAAAACTGTGCTTAGAGATGGAGGGCTCTTAACCCTGGGTTTCTCTCCTGTTGTTGTAACACCAATATAATGTTCAGCAGCAAATCAGCCTTCCCTTACCTTACAGCAAGCCTGAGCTGGGTGCACTCAGTGCATTATTTCACAGAGTGAAAAGAGACTGAGTCAAGAACTGAACTTGCCTTACAGTTCTCACCAGACACCAGCCAACTGGGCTGCAGCATTTTCACACCTTGTGACAGTTTGACACGGGGTTTTGCACGGGTGGGAGTGATTCACACCAACAGGGTTCATCTGCTGTTACTGCTCTTGTGGTGGCTCTTTCCAGATCACTGTCACCACTCAAGTTGCGACAAGAATCCCGGAGCTAAGACCCTTTCTAAAACTTCATATTTAGGACAAAATAGAGGCATTATCCATCACCCCAGAAGGGTGACATGTGAGAGTGGAGTGAGAAACCCCCACAAATGCTCAAGAGACCAGTTTAGTCTCTTCTGTGAGCCCTCTCCAGGGGCATTAAGGAACATTCTGCTGTAAGCCTTTAGGTCTATCAAAAGAAGACCTGCAAAATTCTAAATACTGTGAGTTTAAAAATTAAGAGATTCTTGGCTCTTACTGAAACTAAGAGGCCAAATACAGCATGCCATCCTTGAATTTTAGCATTTAGTTCTCTGTTGAGGGCACAATACTTGGGAAGAATTTAAAATGCAAAGCTCAATGAACTCACAGTGATGACAAATCACACACCTGAGAATTCAGCAATGTTGAAAAGTTCAATTTTTAACTTCTCTCAGACCCAAGATACCCAAAAGTTGTGAGTGATTCAAAATTAACTTCCTTTGGAGGTATAAAATCATGTTTTTCTCAGCTGTTGTTACATCCTGACTTCAAACAATTTCTTTGTGGACTCCAGATACTTCTTACTGCCAGCTGCAATGAGTAACTATCAGTATGTGCTAGGTACACTCTTAAGAATACTCATTAGTTTTGATTGTGCCAACTTTTTAATTTCTCTGAGCAAGCAGCTTCTGACCTTACCACGTTTTCCCACTCACCCATGGCTGACACCTTTTCCATCACGACAGAGTTGGTAGTTTCCTCTGCAGTTGCAAGTGTACCTGGGAATTCAGTAGTCACTGAAACAAAGTAAAAAGTAATGCTTATAAAGATCACTTTTTAGGAGGGTCTCCACATGGCACTCAAATTTGTGCAGCCATCAATCCGTGGAAAAGAAGTCAGTAACGTGGATAAAGTAGCAACCTACGAATGGTTTGGTGACAGGTCACTCTGACCACTAATGACAGCAGCAGCCTTCACATATGAGAATGTAAATACTCAATTTCAAATGTGTTTTAAATTCTCACTCTTTCTCGAGCAGAACATACTCTAAACCAACCTTTTCACCAGGCAATTTCAATCGTTTTTTCCAAATCAAGAAAAAAATTAGTGCACAGTTAAGTGAATCTCTCTTACTCCACCTCAGGTGCTGGACTTCCCATTTATTTCTGTTGTACTTCATGAGGTTTCTGTCACAATATTTCTCCATGATAAAGCTCCTCTGAAGGAAGCCTGACTCTCTGCTGCCTTGGCTGTTCACCCCAATTTAGCATCATGTACAACATCTGACCTGAGTTTGCTTAAATCCCCTGAAACACCCCCATAGGCATCTCAGAGAGAACTTCCCAGATACAAATAAAAGTATTTGGAGAGTCTCTGTGATGCCAGTCAGGCTATCACAGACCATCTCTGCTGCACAGGAAAAGGAAAGGATTGGCGCTGGTTACCCTCTGTACTTCCAGGGAGCGTGAAGCAGAACATGTCATCTTCAGTCGTCACATCAGCTGCTTGGGAAGTAGTTGGAAAATCTGGGGGAGCACTGGTTTCCACCACAGTTACTGGAAAAAGATCATTTTCTGTCACAGCAATTGTTGGGGGATGTAACTCCCATGCAGTTACTGCTGGAGACTCGATGGCTGTGATTGCTGGTGTGGAGGTGCTGGTTGTCAGCAGGACTTCAGTCTCTGGTGTTGGCTGGAGATCAGAGGTTGCTTGAGGAGCAAAAGTTGTTTCTGTAAAATGTTTTGGGAAAACAGGAGCTTTTCTCGTGGTGGTGGTTGTGGTCACTGGAGGGGCTGCATGGAAAAAACACAGCCAAGAGAAAAGCCAGGTCAGAGCATTCCCAACCAACCCCGAGGGCAGCCAATGCAGAAATGAATGAAAATTATCTGGCTGCTGAAATACTGAGAACGAAGGTGGCAGAGCCACCAGTCACAAAGCTATTTTAATTAGCTGAAAGCACGACCAGAGAAATTCACAGATTTATAGATCTGCTTTTCTTTTACCAATCTCAAACATCCTCTCCTTGACCCTCTTATAGAAATGGAAGGGCCAGAATCTTGTGTGGTAGAACCCTAAATCTTGCAAACTTTGTTATTTTGCTTTTCAATGTCCTCCTAAAAATATAATAAATAAAACAGCTCAATTTTTCAGCTACAAGCTTCTTGTTAATCTTTGCAACTGGTTCTTTTTTCATGGACTGTTGCCCTCAACCTCAGGAGCAGACAAGAAATTGCAACGTTTTTCACCCTCTCTCCTGTTGTATTACATAAAACAGGCAAACAAATGTGCTGTGTACACCAATTGCTTCCTGTAAAAGCCAGAAAAAAATTATCTTTCTGCTTTGTGGAGGGTGGATATAACCTCTTTTTTTTTCTGTGCAAGATCTTGCTTTATCCTGCAGTTCAGAAAAATAATAGGAAGGGGAAGAAGCCCTTCATGACTCTGAAATAAAATTTCCAAATATGTGGGTGTTGAGGACCCACCCTTAAGGGGAAGGAAGCACCCTTACGGGTGGGTCATCCCAGTAAGCCTCCTTATGACATGAATGAAACAAAAGTCTTTTCAGTGTTGGGGTGAATCCTAAATGAAAAACTGCATTTCATTCCAAGGGCTCTTCAAATTATAAACACCTTTTTAATTCCATCATCTTTTAAAAAGTCAAGCATAGCTACACAATGAGAAATGAAATATTCATTTGAGGGGCAAAACCAGGGTAACATTTAAGGGTTTTTTTTTATCTAAACTGCGCATCGAATGTGACTCAAATTGGCAAATGGTTGAAGATCTCCCTTGAAAAATGCGTAATTTGGCAAAAACGCCTTTGGCCAAAACAAGCACACAGAGACTCTAATTTTCACTACCCAGGGAGAGGTTTCTCCCTGCTGGCTGTGTCCCCGGGGTCCCCTGACCCACCTCTGGCCACCTCCAGCCGTATGTTCCGCTTGATGTCGTTGAACCAGCCGGGGATCTCCACACGGCAGCAGTATATTCCCGCGTCCTCCGCCTTCGCCGTCCCAATGGTGAGGGACACGTCTCCAAAGGACACGTAGCCATGGAGGTTGTACCTCTGGGATATTTTGAATGTCACCTTACTGCTAGTGGTGTGCAAAATTTCGTTACTGCACTTTGAATTTGGGCAGGGGCCTCTGCCCCAGCACACGTCGGAGATGTCCTTCCGCCGCGTCACCCGGTAGGAGCAAGGCAGTGTCACAGGTCGTCCTACTGTTCCTCTGACGACGGCTTCAGACACCGTGGGTGCTGTCAGGGGAGAACGAGGAGAGGTGAGCGCTGTCAGTCTCTGATGGTGACCCTACCAGCCCAACACAGTGAATGAACAACGTGGAAAGAAACGCTCCGGCCTGCAGGCAGGCCACAGCTGCTGATCCCCAAGACTTCTCCTGGAGCCGGTGGCAGCTCATGCCTCGAGGCTCTGCAGACAACAGCCAGGAGCTCTCAGGCTTTGCTTGCTGCTGGAGGGCTCCTTGCTCTGGTCCTGGCCAGCTGCTGGAGGAAGGCTCATAAAATACATCAGACATGTGGTAGGCAAAGCTGGGGTCTGTCGCTGGCAGCCTGAGCACAGACTGGACCTCTGCAAATGGAATCTGAGAACTCTGATCCCATCCCATCTCCCCTCCTAGGAAGCTCTTTGAAAGGTGTTCAGAAACATGTTGTGAAAGACATCTGGTTTTCTCAGTCCACCATCACCTCCTTTGAAAAGGAAATGCTGTCACAGTTGCCTTTCACTGACAGTCTCTAAAGCAGGGTCCAAAACACCTATTCATGTGTGAAATTAGGGCCTAATTAAGCTGGCAGAGCAGTGGGATCTGTCTATGGGAACCTGTTCTCAGAAAATGCACTGAGCAAGCCCTGCCAACTAATCCCAGTTACCTTGTGGAACTCTGTCTACACAGAAGCTTTAGTTGTTAGTGTTATACAGATTTTAAAAAGAGCACATACGCACTTTCCTTGTCCTCTTACTCTGTGTCACCACCTTTAGTTGGTGTTTACAGCCAATACCCACCCTGGCACCTGCTCTGAATCTTTGCTATATATTATTCCCTCTTAACTGTCTATGAAGTTCCCAGATTGCCTTAAAAGAGATTTCTTCTTCACCAAAGGCACTATACGAAAAAGGTTCCCAGACAGGAACAAATCTTTCCTGGTTTACACTCATCTGGTCTGTGTCAGTCCTCCTACCTTTCTTTTGTCCCCATGTTATCATTTACATACTGTGGAGCAGGAACTGAGGCACCTGGAGAGCAACCAGTCCTGTCCTCCAGCCCTGCAGATCTGATGTCTCATGGCCAGCCTGCTCACCCCAAAGAGGACTTGCTGCTGCTGCTATTATCACCAGCTTTGGCCCTGGTTTGCCAAGCGTTTCTATTTTGCCAGCTGTTTGAATGCCTTTCCTTTTTGGCACGACTCCCAGATAGCAAACAGATGCTTCCAACTGTGTCCAGGTCTCTTTTGTTTTCTCTTTAATGGACTATTCCCTAGGTGAGGCTTTAGTCTGTGGCAGGCTGCCTCATGACTTGTTATTGGGATGACATTTCAGATTCGTTATTGCTTATCCCACCGGCAAGAGAAGCCAACCCATTCAGGTTTCCACAGCTCCAAATGCTGAAAGAATAGAGGCAGACAAAACAACGGGCAATATGGCCTGAAGGGCAGGAGCTTCTGCAGTGAAATGAAGGCAAGATATGCCAGAAACTGAATTCCTGAATACAGGATAAGGCTTTGTGAGATGGTGGCTTTGGCCCTTGGAAAGGGAAGGGTCGTTTGCCCTGAAACGGCAAAACCAACGGAGAAAACAGCCTCTCTCTATGAAGACAGAACAAGATATGCAGTTGACCTTGAAAGTATTTCTGTGGGAGCAAGAGGTTAGTCATGAGCAGGTTAACACATATTTTCAAGTCACCCCAACAAAGTTGTGTGCAAAACCAGCCAAAACTGTTGCTAGAATTCAGGTCGCTGCTTCTTGAGGAGAAATGGGCTCATCTTCTGCTCTTACTTCAGCCCGGTTCTGCACAGCACAAAAGCAGCTTCTTTAAGCAACTCTTTAACAAATGAAACTTTTCTTGCTCTTCTCTTTGAAAGAAGCAGAGCCCTGAACTTAGTAAATAAATAACTAATTAAATAATTTAAAAGAAGAAGAGGAAAGACACCAGGCATCCAAGTGTCTTCAATGCAGTCTCCCTCTAGTATTCCTGCCAGAAACTTACAGGTTTTGCAGTTTCAAATCCTCTTTTAATTTCTGTGAAGCTAATGTTGCCAACATCTGCCTGCACTGCAGGCTGGTGAGGAGAGCTTCAATACTGCAGCAGCCTGGATTCAACAGCATGAACCTCTGCAAGGATTACATAACTTACTTCTCAGTTGCAGCCTCTTCTACAGACTCATTTTCCAAAGGAAATAGTCGATAGGAGGGAATGAACATGTCTTTGAAATGAAGAGCTTCATGAGACTGTTAAATTGTGATACCCTGCTCTTACTGTGAGGGGAATCCTGCCCTTCTCCATGGCACTGACCTTCCAGGCATCCAGACTTGACCCAAGGCCCTGCCTGGGTGGTCCCACTGAAGTCTGTGAGGTTTGCCACTCTACTTCCTTCATCCGTGAGAGAGAAATGGACTCCAGATGTTTAATATACCATGTGAAATAGAAAGGGGTGATGCCTTAGGGTTTCAGCTTTATATTTTCATGTATTTGTAATCTTGCAATTCTTTAGTGTGTGACTCTGAATTCCATACAGAGTGTTGGCTACTGCTTTTCCCATTTTGGTCAAACACAACAATTCCTCTCCAGGCCTGAGAATCAAGGACACCTCACTGTCTCAGGCCTCGAGAAATGGAAACAAAGGTGAGTTGTGGGGGAGCAAACTGGGAGAATGGGATTCCACTGCCTGAAGCTGTAATTGGACAATTAACCTCTGATATGCAACTGGACAAAACTTATATCTGTCCGAAAAAATTGTGATTGTGGTCCATCCTGGGTGCAGTCTCTGTGAGACTCCTGTACTGCCCAAGGTGCACCCTGTGAAGGCCTTTCCATAAATCCCTGCCCTTTATCCTTTCACTCTGTCTGGCCTCTGTTCCAGGTCAGCCTCTCTGAGGCATCAGGGATATTCAGAATTGGCCAGATCATACAGGTACAGTCATATTTGTGTACAGCCTCTCTCAGACCCACCCTCAGGGGCAGCTGGCACTAAGCAGTAACTCCAGTAGTTGCTGTTGTAGTTGTCTTCTCTCCCACAAACTGGTCATTGGATGGACAAAATCATTCATCCTTCAGCCAAGACAGATGTTTGAAAAGTTTTTTTTTTTTCCCTTAATAATTTTCCTACTTTCCAGAAGATATTTGGAATCTTTGCCCTATCAATTTTACTTTTTTTTCCTTACTGAAGCTCCTTTACTCATGAGATTGCAGAGGATACGACTGATAAACAGAAAAGAAGCATTTAACTGGCTACTGAACTTCAAGACAACACATTCCCAGCACTGAGCTGAGTTAAAGAGCAGGTAACAAAAAGCCATTCTCATTCTTCAGGAGCTCTTCAAGGGAAGAGAACAAGGGAACTAACACAGAGGAAACTGCACACATTTTTAAAAGTGAAAACAACCACAAACCTCAAGCACTATTAACTTAGTAAATTAAGAAAAATTTTGAAGTTCTATATATAATTATGATCTTTTTCACTGCTTTGTTTTCACAAAACAAGTGTTGCTGGTTTTCATTTTAAAAAATGTTAGTTTTCTGAGCAAACACACAAAAAGCAGGTGAAGACTCACCTATGAAGATCTGTATCATAATCCAGTGAAACAGCACAAAGTGGGACATTCTGGCTGACGGAGACACCGGGGCAGCGAGTGGAAGAGGACAAAACCAGAGCTTATCCTTTCCAGAGGCGCTGAGTGAGTCCCACTGAAGTCTCATTTCTCCATTTCCAGATTTTACACGCTGCAAGCGTTTCTTTCCTACGCTTCCGGATAGGAACTGGCCAAAGAGGGGATCTCCTGCTGTGTTCAGCAGTGGTGCAGCCCCACTGGGAGCACTGTGTGCAGTTCTGGGCCACACAATTCAAGAAGGACATTCAGGGACTTGAATGTGCCCCAACGAGGCCAACTGAGCAGGTGGCAGGGCTGGAATGAACGTCCCGTGAGGAGCAGTGAGGAGTCCAGGACTGGAGAAAAGGAGGCTGAGGGGAGCTCACAGCTCTCTGCAGCTTCCTGAGGAGGGGACGTGGGCAGGGAAGTGCTGATCTCTCCTCCCTGCTGTCCACTAAGGGGGCACATGGGGATGATTCCAAGCTCACCAGGGGAGGTTTATGTTGGATATTGGGAAGTATTTAGCGAGAGGGCAGTAAACCTGCAGGCTCTCCTGTTCTCCTTTCCTCTTCCAAGGCACTCGGCGTGGCACTATCGCCAGAAATGTCAATATTCTATTTGCTTTGCCATTCCCTGGAACTCTTAAGGCCCAGTTCTGTTCCGGGCTGCTGAGGGGCAAGAACACATTCTGTGCTCTTGCACTGCTAAACATTTGGCACAGTGTCCCCTCAGACTTTGTCTTGACTTAGATTTGCTTAATCCCCCATTACCCCTGCTTCTGCCTTCTGCTCGAAGACCCCTCTCTTTCCCCAGCTTCGTATTTTCTGTTTGCAAAGACAGCCTTGGAGGAAGTCATTGCAAATGTTTTGTTGCCAAAACCACATCCTTCCCAAAAAAATGCAACATCATCTTCAAGAAATACATTTCACTCCTTCTGACTGTTTTATTTCTTTCTGACCAATTGACAAATAAGTTCTCTGGAAGTTCTTCTCTGGAGCAGCTGAGTAATAAAGCAAAAGTAATTCAGGGCAGTAAGGTCAGGAATGAAGAATTGCAGATAGACAAAATTCTGTGCAAATAAATGTAGCACAGTGCAAACTGGAGTGCAATTCCAAGTTCAAATGATAAAATGATGGGCTTTTAACCAGGCATTACACTTTTAGTAATGAGATTTTGGGCTTATCATGACAGTCAAGCCCACAAAAATATCACCCTTCTGCTTGCTAGCATTGAAAAAAGCAAATAAAATTTTAGCAGTTCAGGCAATCAGTAAAATACCTAATTTGCTATATTCTACCAGGTACAGTTCATACAATGGCATGTACACACAACCCCAGCTGCTCTGTGAACAGAACTAATGAAACCTGAGGCATCCAATACCCTGGAGACTTTTTCCCCTGCAATGCTCCTGGTTTCTCCCATTACTCACCACCCAGCAGTGGCTGTGGGCTGATGATCAGCTGATGCCAGTGCAGGGAGCAGGTGAATGTCACCTGGGGCACAAATTTGGGTCATTATTCAGCTACAAATTTCCATGAAGCTTATCCAGACAGAACTGGACAGTGTGGCACAGGCAACCAGGAAAGGCACAGGATGAACACAACATCCTATCACCTTTGTCTTTATAGCAAGGCTGGGCCAACAGCAGCAGAGTGCAGCGAAGGCCATCCAAAACCCAGGTGTGCTGGGAAGAACCACAAACAGATGGGTCACTTTCTGCTTCTGTGCTGCTATCTAGCGGCTTCTTGCAGGCAGAAAAGGCAGAGTTGTCTCAAAAAAAGAGAGTTTACAGCTCATCAGCCTCATCAGCTCAATGTGCTGCCAGACAATCTCCTGATGGGTGAATGGGTTCCAAGTGCCACCTGCTTGTCTCTAAGGCTCATTTTGAAATGCCTGTTCCAAGATTCACTGACACAAGCGGAGGTCATGAAAAAGCCCAGGGAGCTTCTGCCTTTGTGGATGTGTATTACACTGCATGTCCAAGGCAAAGTTCTTGCTCCAAACAGCCTTTGCAAAGTCTGTTTACCAAGTAGTTGCAGAGCAGAAAGATTTGGGTTGATTCAAGATTTTGGCTATCAGATACTCTAGAACTTGATTTTACATGAAAAACTTGCCGATGCAAGAATTAGTCTGAATTAGTCTGTAATATTAATTTAAAAAATCCTTATGGACAAGGATCTTTTATGATTAGGAGTCAGAAGAACGGCCCACAAACTCCATAAAAGCATAAGCAGTTGAAAGCAGATGATTTTGAAGATCCCACACTTGTCTAACTCTGACCTCAGCAGAGACTGATTACGTAAAATTGCGGAAAGCAGAAATTGCTGAAGATGTTTCCTGAGACCCAGTTCAGAGACTGGTCAGATGTCCTCCAGCTCCTGTCGGGGCAGGAGCCTGCAGCAGCAACATGCTCGGCCAGGCAGAAGGAAAGAAATGTCTGCAGCAGGGGCAGAGATTTGGGGTTAGTAATTGTCATTAGTAGTCAAATGCAAAAGTACAGTCTGACACCAGCAGGTCCTTTCTGGTTTCGGTACCTTCTTACACAAAGCTACGCATGACATGAAGATAGAAAATGGCAGAGCTGCTTTTGTCCATCGCTTTTCCTGGCCCTGGGATCAGTGATCACCCAATATCTGTGCTCCCACTCTGAGGTCTTCAGTCAGCCATGAATTCACCTTCACCTTTTCAACCTTTTCAGCCTGCTACAACAGAGAGCCCCAGGAGAACACAGAGCACGAGTGAAAATAAAAACACCCCAGGGTCACCTGTCTGAATTTGCTTTCCATTTCTCCCTCCCTCAGCAGGATGAGCCCATTCCTCCTTTGTGAGTCTTTGCAAGAACACTCACCTGCAAGACCCCACCTGAGCCAGACCCTCTGTGGCTGCTGGGGAAACCACTGCCCTCCCCAGCCAGCCCAAGCCCTCCCATCTCCACCAGCTGCGACAAGGAGGGGTAACTTCTCCACTGACCCCAGCTCCCCTCAAAGCACAGCCAGACCGTGGCCCCAAGAGTCTCAGCTGTTAACATAAATACCTACTGATTTAATTATTATGCCTTTATGCCTCATTGCATTGTTGAAATCATTTTGGAGTTTAACTCACGGGTAGAAATGTTGTGGTGCATCTGTGAGTTTTCCCTGTGGCAGCAGTGTGTGTGTTGGGTAATTCCACACTGCTGCTTGGGATGAGGGCAAAATGATTTGACCAATATTTGGTAAGTGTTGGTGTCTCTTCTGCCCGTGCTGCTTTTCTGCTCTTTCAGGAAGTTCCCAACCTCTGTTTAAAATGTGGTTTAAAAAACAATCAGGGAAAATTATTATTCCACTTAAAGATGATTTGGGTGTGTTGTGTCTCTTGCTCAGCAATTCGTACTCACAGGACTGACTCCATTTATTTATTTAAAGTAAACCAAAGTTTAGTTTCACAGAGAATAAAAGCTGAGGCACATCACTAACTGAGGAGCAAAGGAGGAAAGGCATTTGGCCCCAGATATTTCCCATTTATGAGGTAAAATCCATCAAACACATTCAGCATTCTTAGGAATTAAGAGCTGTTTGATATCTAGAGACGTGTGAAGGCATGGCCAACTTCCAGCCAATATTTTGTGCAATGTCCATGATTTCTCGCAAGAAAAGAATTTCATTAACTTTACAAACTGGGGGGGGGGGGGGGAAGGAAGTTGTTCAGCTTTTTTCGAGACCTGGAAGTGAGACTTTCCACCCCAAGGGCTTCTCAGGGTACAGATGTGCCCGAGGAGAAAGCCACAGAAAAATAGTGATGTCATTTGCCAAAAAACCACACATTTACTCATAATTGTCTGCACACAAGCTGTGACTCTTCTGTCCATTGAAGTACTGATCCCGTAGACTTCAGGGATATCCCCTCAGGGGTGAGCATCCATAGCTGCTCCAGATCTCATTCCGGGTGGACAGGCATTAGTGTATTGCATTACTGAGCTGTTACCAGGACGGGCCATACCTGATTTCAATGAAAATACAACTGAGTGTGCATTAAATTACTAATACTACCAAGATTGGCCATGTGACATCTTTGTCACACAGCTCTGAGATTGCTTCTGCCGTCTGATGGCACAGACTCCGTGGAAGGTGGCAGATAGAATCCACAGTGAACACAATTGTGCCCTTCTGGCACTTCCTCTTTTTTTGTTTTCCAGAAAGGAAGCGAGAATTTGAAGCAGTTAATAAACATAATGATAACTTTCTTTAGGAAATGGAAAGTTTTGGTTTCTGTCTCTGGAACAGGCTGATAAAGATTTTAATTAGAAGTGTAGCTTTAATTTGTTTTATTATTAGGATGTGAATAATGCTTCAGTAGTGCAGTCACGTTCAGCTGCTGAGCAGAGGGAGCAGCCAGCATTTTGCAAACTATTTAATGTCCCAGCAGTGACAAAGGCAGCCATGCAGCCAATCCTTAGTGCATGATATAAACATTCTCCTCTGCAGGATTCTCATCTTCCAGGGCACTGTGGCTCCCCACACCTTGTGGCCTCCAAAATGCAACAAAGCTGCACAAAAGAGTAAAAAACCATGGTGTTAAACCAAAACCAGACAAGAAAACCACAGAGGAACAGATCAACCAGCCCACTAGAGAATGTAAAATATGCTTAAACATGAGATCATGACTGATCATGAATCATCTTTCCACTTATGAGAAAATTCACACCTGAAGTTAGCAAGCTCCCTAATGCTATGAACTGACAGTGACACTTATTTTTGCCTATTAAGTATTGAAAAGTAGCAGGTGTTATTAATTTCTTTTTATAATGTTTTCTATTAACTCGAGGTTAAAAAAGAAAGCCAAAGTATGTGGTGGAATGGTCAGCACACTGACTTTTTTTTTTCTGCAACCTCATTTGTCCTATTAGCAAAAGCAGGAACAGAAAACTTACCCTGCAGAGTCACCCATCTTCTTTGTATTGTAAAAATATTCTAAGGACCATCCAGAATGAAAATAAAGAAAGAAAAAAAATATTAAATAATTTTGTTTAAACCACTAGAAGCAAGTAAAGTAGTGGGTTCAAAGATAAATTCAAGTGTAAGGAATTAAATAAGGGAACTTCAAATGTTTTCAGGACAGGAAATTCCTGTTGTGAGCAGCCACAGCACAGGTGCCCCCGGGGGACCTCAGGTCCCTGCCCTCAAGTGGGAGATGTGGCACCAGCCACAGCTGTGATTGGACAAACCTGAGCAATCCTTGAGTAACTGCCTATGAAAAGTACTTACGTTTAGTGAGGAACAGAGCCAAAACCAGGATGAGCAGAAGCGCTGCACATGAGCCAATCCCAATGTACAGCCCGGGTTCTGGATGCTGACGACTGGGAAGGGACACAGACGTGTTCTGTCAAACACGAGCCAAGGACCGTTAGTGGAACTGGCAGCAAGAAGCCCATGCAGCACCCAAAGGCCTTTTGTGTGTTTTGGAACTCTGCAGGATTAAGTACAGCTGAGGCCAAAAGCCTAACTTGAGATACAGGCCCAGTTTCAAGCAGAATCACTGCAACAATTGTGTGAACCATGCTGTTAAACGCAGTCTTTGAGATTTTCAGAAGACCTGAAGTTATGACGAATCTAATTTATTCAGGTTTAATAATATTTGGTGAATTTTTTTAATGAGTAAGATGTCTCATGATGTCACACCCTCCCACCTTTCTGTCAGCTTATTCAGCAATTATTCAAGGCTTTATACCAATAATTAAATACACCTTCTCCTTGCATTGTTTTTCATTTAGGTTAAGCTTCTTTCTGAAGCCAGATGTCAGTATTTAACCTGTCATTGGCATCTCAGGTCTGGAAAGACACTGAAGCACAGCATGGTCCCTGACTGACATCCCGCATGTGCAGCAGCACAGCTCCCCCAGCACAGACTGCCTGTGTGTCCCAGCAGGTTGGCTTGGCTGGTTTGTCTTCCTGACAAAACCTGGGTGCTGCTCCTGCCTGGCACCCTGTCACACGTGCTGCAGGACTCAGCAGGGCACACAGAGCTGCCTGTTTGAGCCCCAGCACGCGGGGAGTGCAGGGCACCCCGTGCTCTCGGCTGGCCCAAGTCCCACTGCTCCCCGCGCCCTGCCGTACCTGCAGGTTTGCAGTCACATCCAAGCACTCTGAGGGGCCTGAGCAGGGAGCAGAGGCCTGAAAGGAAATACAAACGTTGCTAAAGCTCTTCCTCCTCTAGAAGGAAGTACTTTGTGCATGCTAAGCAGGGTTTTTTCCCCCCCTCTCTAATAATGAGCACATAAGCACTCTTTATAACCACTAAATACGCAGACTACAAAACAATATTCTGTTGCAATCAGACAAAAGCGGTGGAAGTGACCTGTAGGGACGAGCCAAGTCCATCCACTCTGTCTAGGTGTGCTACAGCAAGGTTGATGCTTACAGTCTGAGGAGCTTCTGAAGTGGAAACCGATGGCCAGGTCCTTGTGACAGCAAAGGAAGGTTCTCTGGTGGTGCCAAGAGCTGAGCAAAGGCAAGACAAACACATCACTTGCACAGAGAACTGCTCTGCCTTGGCAGAGAACCGTTTGTACTGCTGACTTGGGACCCTGAACTTCAGTGTCTATCAGTAGTCTGGGCACTGCGTATCGTAAGAGGTGCCTTCAGAGGGCAGCACAAAACTCTGAATATTGAAGTTTCTGCTCTCCTTCTCAGAGCTTTGAACTCCTTCCAGGAATCACTTGGCTCTTGCTGTTATCTCAACACTGGGAAGGAGTTACCAAGGTAGGCATTTGGTTTTGGAGCCAAGAAGCAGTGGCCATAGAATCATAAAACAGATTGGGTTAAAAGGGATGTTAAAGCCCATCTCATTGCAGCCCCCTGCCATGGGCAGTGACGCCTTTCACTAGACCAGGTTTCTCAATGCCCCATCCAACCTGGCCTTGAAGCAAAAAATGATGCATACATAAAGGAAACTTAGGTTATCAGGTGAAAACTGATGAAGATTAGCTCAGGGCCTTGAAGCAGCACATGATGCAGAGTCACAGAAAGCAGAGGATCTCTTAAAGCCTCAGGCAGCTATACAGTAAACAGACTGAACAAAATGTGATATATTTGCATAAGGACCTGCAGCACATTTTGAGGTAATTTCCCAGAGCACAGCTATTTGCAATATTTAAAATTAAGAGTTACAAATTGCTGTCTTCTCTGTCATGTGTCTCGGTTTCTCCACGTGCTGTCAGGTGACATAAAAACCTCCTGAGAACAAAATCTCCTGTTCACTCTGTGGCAATCCCTTTATGCTTTAAATTGTTATCCTTATCCCAGAAGCTTTATTTTGAAGAGGACAGGATCATCAGCTTCCACTGGAGATTCTGGAGTATTTTTAAATGGGAGGCACACGGCCACCTGCCTTTTCCAGCCCCCCTCAGTGTGAACATGCACACACTCCCTTGTATTCTGAAAACTTCAAACACTGTTCCACCAGCTAAAGAAGTGGTCACAGGGATAAGAAAACCCCTGAGTTCTAAGATTGGAATCAATGTTGTTTGCAACCAGAATAGAAACTGTCTGAGAAAGTTTTCACTTCTTCTTCCAAAAAGGAAATGCAACTGTCGTAACACTAATTTGGAGTTGTTTAGCTGGAAACGTCCAAGATAGAGGGAGAAATACAAATGGCATCCCTGATTCTTTTTTTCAGAATCCAGAGAATAAGCCATTGCTACACCACGAGGTTTCTCTTGTGTAGTGGAAATTAAAGTTGTCTTTTTCAGACTGGAAAAGATGCAGCTGAGTGGGTACGTGATAGAAGTTTATCCACTTGTGAGGGGAATGTAGAAAACAAGTGAGGCACAGCTGAGCACTGTCTCTTCCACTGCAGTGAGGGACCTCTCATTATTAAATGTGCACAGAGGCTGTGGGCAGCCTCTGAGACACACCTTACACCAGGGTGGAAGAATACTTTGGCACTGTAGCACAAAATTAATGCTATTTTTCTACCATCCTCCTTAATCATCTGCTGTTGACTGCTACTGGAGGCAGGAGCCTTAATTAGATGCTCTTTTGAGCTAGTCCAATAAATCAATTCTGATTAAATAATGGGTACACTCAACTCCTAAAAAGTAGTGTTTTACCATTCGTGGGATGCATTTCCAGAAGATGAGGTGAGATTTTAGACGATAAAAAAACCCAACAAACCAAAACAACAGTCAAATAAAAGCAAACCTTGCAGCACTACTGAAATATCTACTTAAGCATCACACCTGGAAGCAGCTTTTCCCCCCAAATATACATGTTCCTTCTGTTGGATTATTTATATAATATCAAGCAGAATTTAAATGCAAGTTCTGATCTCTGGTAATATTCCATAAATTTTTGCCAAGACATTTCTGTCATCTATCACCATTTTGTTTCCTTCCTAAGATTCCCCATGTGCAATATGGCTTGGATATGCTATTGAGATTAACACTCGGATAAAAGTTACCTGAGGTCTGTTCAGAGGTGTAAGTGTGAGGACTTGCAGTAGAGATTCTCGCTGATGTTAAGAAATAAAACAAAATGGACACATAATTAACCTTATTGGGCATTTGTGTAGTGAGAAAGAGTCAGTGTCTCCACAATAAAAATTTTCTAGCAAAGCACATTTGTCAGCCACTTGTTCTATATAATATCACAAGAAAGGGAAAAACGTAAAAATCAAAGGAAGAATTGACAAAAAGCTTCTCTATACCAATTTTGTGTCCCTAGGCTTTAATCTAGAATCAAGAAGGGAAAACCAAACACAGCTTTCCATGAAAAAGGTGCAGCAATAAAGCTTTGGATGAATACTTCATGCTGCCCTTTCTTTTAAATTCTTCAGTGTCTCTAAGAATGCTCCATGAAAGCATCATGTTGTTATTTTAATTGCAGTGGCTGCAGGGGGATAACAACATTGCCAAAGGCAGCTTAACTGAGGCAGCACTAACAGCAGATGTGCAAGGTCCTCAAGACCAGTCCTATGGATGATTGCAGAAATCATCTGCACCACATGCTCTGAAGTCCACACCCAGGAGCAGATCCATCACACGGGTACTCTCAGGAGCACCCCTCTGCACTCACCTTTCTTTATCACAACCTTGTAATTCACCAGCTGATCGTTGAACCACCCTGGGAGCTCCACACGGCAGCAATAGTTCCCAGAGTCTGCTTCCCTGGTGTTCACGATCGTCAGGGACACGTCCCCTCTCTGCAGGTCCCCTTTCAACTGGTACCTGGGGCTGTGCTGCTCTGTCACCCTCCAGCCATCTGTCCAGATAACGGGCTGGGAACATTTTGAATTGGGGCACCTGTCCCGACCCCAGCACATGGAGGTGATGCCATTTCTGTTCTGGACATTGTAGTGGCAGGGCACAGTGACGTTCTGACCAACCTCTCCTATCACAACTAATTCCGACACTGTGGGGCCTGTGGACAAAAACACAAAGAGTTGTTGAGCACAGGGCAAGGGGAAGCTTCTTGTGCACCTTGCATGTCCTGAAACCTCGCACCTCTCGAAGAACAGCAGGCATTGCTGACTCAGATTGTGAGCTAACAGCCGTGTCCTGGCAGGACTGATGCAGTGAGGAATTATGGTCAGGCCAGGGACACCTTCAGAGAAAGAACATTTCCTGCAGCCTCTGCAGGTAGGCAATGAGGTGAAGAGATTTTGTAGCTTCTCTTGAGCCAGCTGCAGTCTGCTGGCTCTCCCCCTTTTTCCTTTGTGTACATTTAACCCAAGACACTCAGGGAGGAACAGTAAGACATTGACTTTCCTCAAAACCACTGTGGGGAACTCTTCCCCCCTTTTAATGAACTAAACTGCAGGTTTCACCAGAATGACCACTGCTGAATGAGACCACTGATACCCTCTTTTTTTTTTCTCTTGCCTTAAGGCAGGTTTTGCCCATTCTTATCAGAAGAAATTTTTCACGGCTTTTCTGAGAAATATTATACATACCCTCTTTTTTTTTTCCACTACCTTATCTTCTCCTCTTACGCAGTCTCTAAATTGTCTGCTTCCCCACAAATTCGTCACATTTCCAGGAGGCTGTGTCACACTGCTCAGGTCAAGAGAGTGAGCCCTACCACCCAGTAGGCTACTCATCACACTGAAAAAGCTGTTTTGCTTCCTAACGTATTATATTTAAAAATAAACTTGCATGCAGAGATTTTGCCAAAATAACACACTGGAAACAAGTCTCTGAGACCAATGTATCTTATTTAATATGAAAAGGAAGCTCAAAATGAAACTCATCATAAAAGGCTTTATAAAGAACTACAAGAAATATCTTTTCTTTCTACTGAATTTATCTTAGCACCAAGTTTTTAGTGTCTGTCTTTCTTAGTACCACTTTGCAACCTGCTGTTTTCATTGTTGTTGCCCTTAACAATCTAGGACTGCTCCCTCAGAATTTAAAGGAAAAAAAAGGAAAAGTTATCATTTTGTCCCAACAGTATTTCATATGGCTAAAAAACATCAGAAGCCACAGTTGAGCTACCCTGTCTACCTAAGCATTCATCTTCACAAAGCCTGCCAAAGTGAAATGTCCTAGTTTTACATCTTCTCTAAAACAATTGAAAGTTCTCTGCTCAAATCAATTATCTAAAAAAGCCCACTAATAAGACGAGCAGCCAGCCCAGGAAGCAGCATCTTTAAACCATCATACCCTCAGCATGCTTCTGTTTTCCAAAGAAGATAAGGCCATTAGAACTCCATTGAGCCACTGTGATGAAGTTCTATTTTAACACAGAGAACAGGAGTTTCTGTGATGTGGCCACTCTTCCTGTTGCAAGATAAAGTTTCTCTTTGCTACCCTCAGAATCACCGATGTATTTTACCTTCACCCACCTCCATCTAGCTGTTTATGTCCCCTTGATTACCTGTAAAGAGCACCAGAAGAACCCAGTTCAAGCAGACATAAGACAACATTGTGGCTGAAGATGGCAAACAACGCTCTCCTTCGCCCTTCTCATTCAAGAAAAATTATCTTCTTTGTAGACTTCCGTGTTTCCTTCTTAGCACGTCATCTCCAGACACAGCCGTGGGTGCCTCTCAGTCCCACCTGGGTTGTTTCGCCCGAGGCTGGGCTGTTGGGCTGTGTCCTGCAGCACAGCCCAGTGCTGCTGGGGCAGGGCGCGAGCGCACTGAGCTCCTGCTGGCCGGGCTTTGACTGAGAGGTGGCAACACTTCACAGCAGCACACGAATCTGCTTCTCTTTTTTTCCAGATCTGTTTGATGACAGTAAGTGAAACTTGACAGCACCACTGAGCTGACACAACTACCAGCAAACCACTGCCGCAGACTGCTTCCCACACCTGCTTTTGCCACAGCAGACAGCATTTGGATAAAAAAATCACATAATACATAGCAGACTGTGGTAAGTGGAAAGGGCTTGGTCAAATAACAGATTTCTAGGATGAACTACTCAAGCTTTTAATCGTAAGTTTCTGGTTCTAATACTTAGAAGCAACTCAGAGCATCTTCTGGCAAATTTTCTTTGGCAGAGATAATTGGGTATTATTGGAAAACTGTCCTCCTGTTACATAGCTGAGCCTAAAGGAGTGGCAGTCTTTTTGTCATCTGACTTTGAAAAATTCCATTTGCATCTGAGCTTTTGCCATATAAAGTAAAACATTCGGAATACAGAGGTGACTTGAAAAAGCAGTGTGGAAACCACGTCATCCCAAACTCAAGGCTCACTCTGACAAAATGCTGAAATGCAGCTTTTGAGAAATGCTGTTCCCTGGCCACTCTCCCTATGCCCGGATCACAACACTCTCCTCAGGGATATCTTGTCTTTTTATATTGTTTGGGCTAGAACTGCACCTGTGATCAAGAAATGTTCTTTGCTGAAGCAGCTAAACTACCTCACAGTGTTTTATAGAGAAGAAATTAAGTACTAAGGAGTTATTGATGAATGAGTGGAAGATGCTAGAATTGGAACCTTGCCTTGCACGGCTACCTTATAGGAGAACAGAGGCACCAAACAGACAGGTTTTTTAAGTGAAAATTAGGAAAACCAATGGATTAATGTAGCTGAGAGAAAACTATCAACACACTTGTAGGAAAGAAGGGACAGTAAGAGGGATGAAAGGTGATTTTTGCATGCAGCAGCTGGGAGCAGAGCTCTAAGAAAACGCTTCCTCTCTGCTCCTGCGGTTTTTGAGGAAACAGGACACTGCAGTGAGCTGCTAGAGGAACAGTTCTGATAATTACCAGCAGGATCCTGAAACTGCTCTGCAACAATGAGAAGGGCAGGGCAGGCTGGCTCTGCCAGGACCCCAGGAAAGCCATTCTGGTCACAAAGTAAAAGAATGTGAGAGCCACAGAACAACAGTTAACCCACTTGCTCTAGATTTCACCTCAAACACAGACCATAAGGAATGCCTTGAGGAAATCTGGGTTTCTGTGTGCCTGTTTTCCAAGCTCCTGTCTGTTCTTTGTGCAAGAAATGAGCACCATTTCCGTAGGAATTTTTTCTTAACTCAGAGCATACAGAATTATAGAATGGCATACCCAAAACAAGGAGGAAGTGACAAATCAAAGTACAACAGGAAAAGCCAGCTTTAATCTGTGTCTACCACCTCACGTGATACATTTAACAAAAATTATACTTTTTCGTTTCCACCAAAAAAACACAGGTCACAAAACATTAAACATTTTCATCTCCCCAGTCATTCACAACCTTCAACAGGTGCACAACAAACGCTTTGTCTGCTTGCACGACAGCAAAACAAAATACAGCATGTAGCCTCAGAAGCCCTTCTGTCTCTCACTGTGGTGCAGTAATAAAACCAGGTGTTTTCTTCATGTCATTTCATCAATAATGCTGCACATTGCTGCATCTTTGTCCAAAACCTGATCTCTCTTGCCACCAGAACGCTCCCTCTGCTTTTCGCTCTGTCCAGCGCAGTTGCTGCCATCATCAGTATCCATGGCTTCCACTTTCACTCTCAGTCCCCCCTCAGCATGAGGCAGATCATCGGGCAGGGAAGCCAGGCAGTTCTGGATCATCTCCACGACTCGCTCCAGGTGCTTTTGGAATCGCTCCGCGGTCTCCAGGCGCTGCCGTTTCTGCACCTCCATCATGACCCTCAGCGTCTCCCTGGCCTGGTGAGGGCGGTACTCATTTATAAGGTGATGGACGTGGACAAAAAGCAGTTTCAAGTCTTCCAGTTTCTCCTCTCGCTTTATACTCCCTGGACTCCTTATCAAGATATCCAAGAGGTCCAGGAAGTTGACCAGGATAGACATATTAAGTTTCCTTAACTCCTTCTTGTGATCAAACTGCATAGGGTGCAGCCGTTCAATACCCTGGCTCTCCAGGGGCCGAATGATCAGATCATCACACTGGAACTGATTCCCAAACATCATGTAGCTGTCCTTCACAGGCGGAGGTGGCTTTGGAGCCAGGCCTTTACGGATATTTTCATCAGTATATTCTTTGATATATTGCATTGGAGGCGGAGGAAGGGCACTCACTTGCTGAGGTTCACCCATTTTTGCCAGATGAAATTCCTAGGGAATGACCCAAGAAACAAATGTCAACAATTTGTGTCATGAGGTTATAATATAAACATAAACAAAGACAAAACATGGGAGGCGGCTGTGAGAAAATGAGCCAGAAGAGACAAATCCGTGTGCAGAATACAGGAAACTCCTGGCAAATCCACATTACCTTTTCACTAAGGTTTACCTGCATCAGGGTTAACTGCACTAGAAGCACACAGAACACTCATTTCCCAAAATATGAAAGACCAGTCTGTAAACCGGGCAGCTGAAGCGAAACCCCCTTCCCTAGACGGGGCCTGGTGGGCAAACCCCACAGAATCACAGAATATCCCGAGCGGGAAGGGATACGCAAGGATCAACGCCAGGCCCTGCACAGGACACCCCAACAATCCCCCGCTGTGCCTGAGAGCGCGTCCCAAAGGCTTCTTGAACTCATTCAGGCTTGGGGCTGTGACGAAGTAGAGCCTGGGGAACCTGTTCAGTGCCCGACGACCTTCTGGGGGAANAGTAGAGTGTGGGGAACCTGTTCAGTGCCCGACTACCTTCTGGGGGAAGAACCTTTTCATAATACCCAACTAAGCTCCCCCCGCCCCCGCACAGCTCCAGCCGTTCCCTCGGGTCCTGTAACTGGTCACACAGGGCAGAGATGGGCGCCGCCCCTGGGGAGAACCTGCACCCCGCGGCGAGGTCCCCCCTCAGTCTGCTCTTCTCCAGGACGGCCAAACCAAGTGACCTCAGCCGCTCCTCGTGCGGCCTCCCCTCTTCACCCGCACTCCACGAGAGAAACCGGGCCGGGCCCACACCCGCCGCCGCCGCCGCTCTGCGCTGCACCGGGCCGGGCTCTGGGGAGGCCCAAACCCCGCGGCGAGACTCGCCAGACCAGTGCTGAAGAGCCAAGAGCCAACAAGAGCCAACAAGAGCTCCCTGCACGACCCAGCCGAGAACACGGAGCCTCTCGGAAGCCCCGCTCGCCCTCCCGCCCTCACCTGCCCGCTCCGCCCGCCGCGCTCCCTCAGCGCCGCCGCCGCTTCCGCCCGGCGGGCCCCTCCTCTCGCTCCCCATTGGCTCGCGGGCTGGCGGTGCCGCTCTCTGATTGGCTGTTGCGTACAGCAATCAGGCGCTCCTCCACTCAGCTCGCTGGGGGCGGGGCCGGGCGCGGGCCGCGGCGTGGGGGGTGTTGTCATGGCCGCTGCCATGGCGGGGCCGGCGGTGTCGTGGGGCTGTCGTGTCCCTGTCGTGTCCCTGTCGTGTCCCGCCGCCGCTGGGAGCCCTCAGGGTTCTGTGGCCCCTCAGGGTGCGGGGCTCCCTCGCCACAAGGCGCTGCTCAGGCGGCAGGACCTGCCGGGGCGGGAGGGACCCGCCTGGCGCCCCTCAGGGGTGCCCGCTGCGCTGGGACAGCGGGGACGGGGCTGGGTCAGGACGGCCCCGCTGCTGGGAGACACAGAATCACAGAAATCACAGAAATCACAGAAATCACATAGTCAATTAGGTTGGAAAATACCTCTGAGGTCCCCCGAGAAGTGTTTGCAGCGTTCCTGCAGCAGAATACACTAAATCTGACCGTATTGTGACAAACAGTTGGGCTCCGTTGTTTTCTTTCCGTTTTCTTCTAGGAGGAATTGAAGTTAACATCGTGGGTTTAAGTTTTTCAGCGGATCGGGTGGAGCTGGGTTTGCTGGCATCGCTTCTGCAGGATTTTCCCCTGGGATGGCCAGCAGGGAAGGATTTTTCGGCACTTGGCCGCTTCCGTGCCGTTGTCGCTCCCTCAGCAGATGGCAGCAATGGCCTTGGTGACAGGGACCCATGGCCACACACGCAGTGGCATTTACCCATTCACCCTTCCACATCGATCACTGCCCCGGAAAGTTCCAACTGAATGATAATTGCTTGGGATCCTGTTAGTTATTTCTAAAAAGATGCAAAAAAATCCAGAATAGTTACATTTATTTGACTAGAAACCTTGAAACGATGCACAGCTCACATTTTACAGAATATCTGAATATTTATATATTCCAAACTAAACTACACTTTACAATTTAAAATTAGCTGAATTATTTATGTATTCCAAACTAAACTACACTTTACAATTTACAGTGAGTACAAGCCTGGCTGCAAAATAGGCTGATTTGATGTCGTTCATAAGCAATTTGCTGAATTCAGACAAGGATGCAGTTCCATCCTGCGACTGAGATGTTTGTGCTTTGGAAAAGGAGGTCTCATTTCTTCACCCCTATTCCTTCTTCCTGACCCCTCTCTCCTTTCTTCCCTCCCTGCTCCTCCAGCCCCTGCGCTGGCTGTGCAGCCCTTCCTTGTCACTGCTTGTGCCACCACCGTCGGGCACTGGATTGCAAAGCAAACTGATGCAGCCCCAAACCCCACAGAAAACATTGCTGCAGGTTTTTTCCTGGGTTAAGTTTTTAGTTTTTCTAGTGAGTTAAGTCAACACGCTGTGCTGGGCACCCTGTGAGCATCAGGGTGAGCTTTTGAGAGAGGAGAGTGCATAGGCAAAAGGAAAGGAGGAGGTTGGGGAGATGGGGAGGGGAATTGTTCTCCCCATTTCTGTGACAGAAAGCTGTTATCTTGTCTCAAATCATCTTGTTACATCATACTCTGAAAGGCAAGGAATAAAAATCATCGCCTCCAGTGATGAATGAGATAACCCGTGTAGTAGGAGGTACCAACACACCTTCGGTTTTATTGGACTTTCCAGACTTTGATTTCACATTCTTTTTACAGGAGCTGAGCTTGATTCTCTCGTGCCTTGCACTCAGTGAACCGTGCAGCAAGGATGTAAAATGCTGTGACTTCAAACAGGAGCAGGCAGTGAGAGCCAAGCTCTTGTTTTTCACTCCATCTCTGTGATCTTCTTGTCTCATTTGCTGTATGACGGTGGCCAAGACAGAGGGATAGAACATCAGCTAATGAAATAAGAAAAGCGTGTTTCAGTTTTGTCCTTGGTGGGGCTGGTTCTCAGAAGACCCATGGATGACTCCTTCCAGCCCATGGGGAGCTGCTGACACTTCTCCTTACAGTGGTTCTAAATGAGAAATTAAGAGTGGTGGTGAGTGTCAAGTGTAGCACTCTCCAGTTTGCTTTCTGCTCCATTCCAGCTCTTTTCTGAAATGAGGGCACTGTCCAGTACAAGCTTACCACTGATAACACAGTACAATTCCTACATCATTTCCAACTTGTGGGAAAGAACTTGGCCACCCCGTCAGCAGATGGTGAAGCAGTACCATGATATTCTCTGCCTCAAAGACTCAACATCTTAATTTATAGCTTTGGTTAAGTTTATTTTCATTTTCTTCATAACTAATTTTATGCAAATTGGCATGTTTCAGTATCAGGCACTCCAGTTCTGTTAATTCAGCAGCAGTGTGTACAGTGTGTGCCATTGCAGTATGCTGTTATTTTAGCAAAACTGGAATCCAAACATTGTACAAGCACAGTAAATACAAACCCCATTTTCAAGTATGGTCTTAGAACAGCACTGCTCTCTTCTGTGCTACAACAGATTTCTTCCATTTTTTACTGCTATTGCACTCTAAATAATAAATAAATATATATGTGCATGTGTTTTTCTCACATTGTCTGAAAAACAACCCCAAAGTCAAACTCAGTTCCAGTCCCTTGCTGGGTGTAGGTTAGGGTTATATCTTATAGCCTGGTTAAGCAGTGAGC
Organism: Callaeas wilsoni; assembly: GCA_013398955.1. Classification (NCBI taxonomy): domain Eukaryota; kingdom Metazoa; phylum Chordata; class Aves; order Passeriformes; family Callaeidae; genus Callaeas; species Callaeas wilsoni. The sequence goes on from VWPU01000913.1 coordinate 98,868, forward strand.
TCAGGAATTTCCTTTTTTGGTGATTGTTACAGGCTTTGTTGCAGGATCTACCGGGGAGGAGGGCGAGAGAAAAGGAGCCTGTTGGGGGTGAAGGAGACTTAACCAAGCTTTATGTCTCCATCTGCTGTGGTTAATTCCCATCTCCCTGTCTCCCGCTGTGGCTTTGGGAGTTAATGAATTTGCAGTGCAGTGCTGTGCAGCCTTTGCTTCCTGACTCCTCAGACTAAAATATCAGCTGCAGCCTAGTGGCACACCTGCTAATGTAGGAAAGGAGTTTAATGTTCCCATCATGTAAAACTGGGGCACACCAGTGTGCACTGCACATGACAGCTGAACTGTTTCTTGCTCTACAGCCTGTTAGCAGATTCAAACAGATTCAAAGCTCAGAACAGAGCTTTCATGGTTATTTAGCAATAAAACAGGTATCTCACTACTATTAGTAAACTGATAGGGCTCAAAATCCAGGCATGTTTTGATAGAATCACCCAGCACTCTTTCCTATGTCCATAGTCATAATGTTGTTTCTAGAAGCAGCCCCTCGACCTGATTTTTAAGCCAGGCATTTATGCTGGGTGTTTTCTTGCTCACATGCCTGTGGTAACTGCTTATTCAAACATATAAATGACCATGTCTCAAAAAAATGCATCTGCATGGCACGAAGAAGTAATTTCTGTCCAGCCATCAGTGACCTGGGTATGGCAAACGTGTCGTATTGCCGGGGTAAACCTTGGGATCTGCAGCACGTTTTGCCAGCCGTGCAAGTCCCACCTCTGTCTTCAGAGGGAGACAGAAGCAGACGGGAACCACGATAGCCAGGCACTAATAAAAGGAGCTGGAACAAATTCCCAGTTTGGGTATGACCCCCATGAAATGAGGTTTTCCTGTCTGCAGTTTGCCTAAGAGAGAGCAGCTGAGGAAAGGATTAATCGTCCCTTCATGACAGAAGAGCCTGTCCTAACCCTGTGCAAGTTCTCCAGTATAAAACATCTTCTCTTTGTTACTGCCAGCCCTAGGAGTTATTCACTTCAGGCATTCAAATGATGGATAACTCACTACATCCTCCCAGCAGATACTCAGAACAAGGAATCTACTTTCCCAGGGCTCCCAAAGAGTTTGCAGGAGAATCTTGCTCTGCTTCTACAGCTCCCTGGGTCACTGGGAGCAGTGTGAGCGGATTCAAAGGTGCAGTTGTGAGGCCTCAAGGAAAGCTGGATGCATCTGGCTCATAAAGACCAGCCTAATTCTTCCCTTTTTCTGCAGCTTTCTGTCTTGTGCTTTGGGCCTACTGGAGCCATGTTTATTGGGATGATAATGAACTGCCAAAGAAGCAAGACAGCTGAGTAACCTAAATAAGAGTTTCTCACACTCTAAGCTAAGTAGCAAAATGGGTTGAATTATGGAAGCTTAGAAGTTGAGTAATAATCATTGTATTGAGCAGCTGGTGTAAAAGAAGAGCTGGCACCCAGGCAGTAAACCTGACCCAAATATTGCACATGATAGAAGGATGTAGGTCAATGTATGAGAGTGAAGAGAGAGTTGCAGCCTTCCGGACTGTTTTTTTTTTTACAGAAACAAAAACTATCTATATTTAACTTTATAAATTTCTCTGCCACCTTCAGGACATAAACCTTGGTATCAGAGCAGGATGCGCGGGTGGGGAGATTTTCACAGTCTGCAGTAATCAAAGTGAGAACTGCATAATCTGGGTAAAACCCCTATGAAAAAAATCCAATCCATAAAACAACAAATTTTTTTTAAAGCAGAAATAGAGCAGTTTGCAGGAGGTAGCAAGGAAAGAACAAAGGTGATTGAAAGAAAAAAAGGAGTCCACTGAGGTCACAGTTGATAAGAACTTTATCTGCAACCTCAACTTGCCCAGAACAGAGGAGTGCTTGGAGCGCACAGCATCTCAAACTTCAGTCTGAATCATTTAAAGTATTTCAGATTTTCCTGCATATGGACAGAAAAGTGTCAAAGGATACATGGTAGCGAGCTTTATAAAAGCACTGAAGCAGATAAGATGTAGGATACCTAAAAAATTCATCACCCTCATCCTGAAGTTTAGTCTTACAGTGGTTTTAAGATATTCAGGACAGTTATATTTAATTCTTTTCAACTAAGGATACAGAATTTCTGTACCTTGAAATATATAGTGGTGCCAAAATTCTTGAAAGGAGCATTCAGTGTAAAACTGTACCGTCCTACAAGGTCAGGTTCCAGAAATGAGGTACTTGTGTTACTGGGATATTCCAGCCCCCCTGAGGAGCCCTTTTGGGAGGGCTTTGTAGTTTGTGTCTAGAGCTCTGCAGATACCCTCACATATTCCAGCTCTGCAGCCAACTGGGTCCTAGGCAAGTGGTGCAT